>JXSR01S047012.1:0-22742 GCA_000969725.1 Ophiothrix spiculata
TACCAAAAGTTTTGAGACATATTTCCCCCCAGCTTGTCTTCCCGATTTCTAAAAAAAATTGTCTCTTTCAATTTTTTATGGAGACGATAGATTTAGGAGGGGGCACATGTCCTTTTACAACAGTCAGTATATGCTATGCACAAGAAGTCAAGTAAATTACCAGTGACTTGAGTTCTGGGCTTAGGTTCTATTTCCGACATAGAGGACACTGTTACAAACTGTGCTACAGGTAAATTCTGACTGCAATAACATCTGCCAATGAAATTCAGCAATTAAATCATTTCACCTAGAGACTGGCTTTCATTAGAAACATAAATTTTGGCTTACATCTTGACTTGCTCCTTGCCTCGACAACCTGATTTGCATGATTAATTTGACTCTTTAACTTTCTCTTCAAAGTCTGATATGGTATGAATCCCACAGAGTATGTTTGAATTCAGTGTAGTTTGAAGCAAAGATATAAGAGCAGCTTTGCTCCCAGCCTGACTGTCAGTTTTAAATATTTTTTTAAAATTTTGAGACCTTTTGTTCCATGTTTTACTCTCTGTTCTCTTTTTGATTTTTCTTTTTGCACTCAAATGGGGCAGCAGCAAATATCATATTTTTCCCTGCCTTGTGTTCTTTTTGATGTCTAAAATATCATCTCTTTCAATTTTTTGAAGGAAACATTTTCAGGAGGGAGCACATGGCCTTTCTATACTTTGATCAACATTAAATAGGCTGGAATTATGAGGCTTTTCTGCATCCGCAAGTAAACACAATCCCACTTGCAGGCGTGTCGTGGATAATGATGCGTCAGTCACACATTCAACGTGCATTGCATCTCCTGCGGATACGCACATGCTCATCTGTATCAATTCACGGTGTGAAGAGGCCTGCCTATTTGGTGTTGATCAGCCTAAGTATACAACAGTTTGGTTCGCACAAGACAGCAGCAAGTTAACAGTGACTAGGGTTGCATTTTGAGACATAGAGGGCACTGTTACCAACTATGCTACAGGGAGATTCTGACTGTAATCAATTCAGTTAGTTGTAGAATAAAATCAGGCATTTCACCAAGAGACTTGACTATCATTAGAAACAAAGGAATTTTGGCTACATCTTGACTTGCTTCTTGCTTTGATAACCTGATTTGCATGATTAATTTGACTGTCTTACTTTCTTTTCCAAGTTTGATATGACACAAATCTGCAGAGTACGTCTTTCATACTTGAATAAAAGTCAGTGTAGTTTGAAGTAAAATATAAGAGTAATTGTGTAAGTTTTTTATATGATTTTTGAAAATTAAGATTTGAATGTAGCTATTTCTAAATTTTATGTTTGTTTCAAATGGCATTATCAGAATATGTAAAAAACCTGATTAAACCTTTTATTTTTAATATTTAAAACTACTGATTTAACTTTTTCATTTTATTTTTTGAAGAATCACTTCTAAGTCTCAGACAAATTGGCTTGATTAGGGCCAAACTGGTTTGGAAACGCCAATTGGGGTAAATTTCACTAACTTGTACTGTAAAGCTTCATAAATCTTTGTAAGGTAAAATATAAAACACATCTTTGTAGCTTATGATCTTTCACTAAGAATTGTAAGGACTTTGCAAAATTGTTTATATACTTTTCAGTAGGTGTGTGATTTATTGATACTTATGAAAAATGTCAAACTTACATCAGCTGATTTACGGAGAATCGAAACTCATCAAGCTTATTAAAATCCCGGATTAAAAAACTTCTCTGATCTTATTATTCTGTTCTTCTTGTTGTTGTTTTGTATCTATTTGGATTATATGATTGTATATTTTTTTCTATTTTCTGTATTGTTTTAATGCATTTAGTTTTGTTATTTTTTTATACAGAGCTTAAATAACCGTAATAAATCCCTGCTGAAGGATAAGAAGAGGTTGCTAGTCATTAACAAGATTGAGATAGAACGGTTGGAAAAAGAAAAGGTAAGAAAATATGAGTGATGTATCTCTTTGTTTGTCGGGAAGTTGATTTTTTTGTTGTTGCTGCCATCAGAAATCTGCAACATAGCAGATGGGGGATCACAAATAGGGATATGTGGATTTTTGAAAATGGTACATTTGTATTGGCATTTTTTAAAAAATTGGATGCATAAACAAGTCTATGCTCCTACTTAACTCATCAGCAAGGATCTCAATGGAGCCACATTCTCCAAATTTGGACCACACTGCTGGCAGCACCATTACACAGGTGGTATATGTGATCTTTGATATCCTGTCTAAATCGGTGACATCTCGCTAGTCTGACAGCTCACTAGTTTGAAAGCTTGCTAGTTCGACGACTCACTAGTCTGACAGCTCGCTAGACTGAATTAAAAATTAGACTCGCCAGTTCGAGTTTTTCAAAAGGCTCACTAGTCCCAATTTCAAAAATAGCTCACTAGCCCGAGTTTTGAAAACAGCTCGCTAGTCTGATTTTTTAAAAGGGCTCGCCAGTTCAAAAGGCTCGCTAGTCTCATAGTCCGAATTACAAAAAAGGCTCGCTAGTCTCAATTTTAAAACAGCTCGCTAGTCCGAATAGAAAAGCGGGTGTTTGGACAAGTTTAAGATTTAAGCTTTTCTGAGTAAGCATTGCCAGGCAAGTGCGAAGGTATTAGTTGTAACAGATTGGATGTTTCTATGCAGGCTTGGTTTTCTTACTTAAAAAAGTTGAAATAGTTGATAAATTATCATCATGGAAGATCATTAAATAATTTGATTAGGTTTTCAGCATATTAAAAAATATAGAAATCGTCAAATAAAGTATGATAATTATACTGTTGGATAATATTAAAATCAAATAAGGTGGTGTTTCAGAGATATTGTAAAGAAATTTTCACTTAATAATAAAAATATTGAAATTATCATTAAATCTGTTAGCGCTCAGATTTCTACTTCAGCATGGTAAACTGAATCCAGACAGGAAACTATGTGTTCTAAAAAACAAAGCGTTTTTATTTGTGCCAAGGTTTACATGTTATAATTGGTGTGTGAAATTTTAATGTCAAGTTTCCCACGCGGGGCACTTGACGAGTTGAGTTTCTCATTGATTTCAAATTAAGGTCATATTATATTGAGATATTATGAAACATGGATGATATGGTGTGATCTAGAAACCTTGTTTGCATTGTAATGAAAGGCAGCAGATTTAAAGGGACCTGCCATGATTTGGGGACAGGATGAATATATTTGGATTTTTGAGACATAGATGATATGGTACTGATTTAATAAACCTTATTTGTATTGTAATGAGAGAAATGAAATTAAAGGGACCTACCTTCAACTTCAACTTTATTATTTCCATATAAAACAGTACATATAAATGACAGACAAATAAAATCTTATGGAGGAGACGGCTGAAAGGCCAATGAGGCCCGTTAAATAGCTGACCCCTATATAGACTCACCAGGTATACACTGTATGCAGCGCCCCAAGAAGGAGCATTCGCACAGGGGACCAACGGCTTAACGTGACTATCCGAACCACGGAGCAAGTAGAGTAAAGTTTCTTGCCCAAGGAAACAAGGAGACGTAGACCGCCTGGCCCGGGGCTCGAACCCACCACCTCTGTATTACGAGACCCGTGCTCTAACCGCTCGGCCACGCTCCCCTCTATATATAACACAACATAAATCAAACAGTAAGGAAATACAAAATACCAAAAAGACATACAACGATGAGCTCAAAGGACGTGGGATGGTCTAATTCAAAATAAAGTTACTCGTAAGCTTGCAATAGGTAGCGTTTAAATAGATTTCTAAAATGTTTAATCGATTTGGATTCTTTTATATTTTGGGGCAAAGAGTTCCATAAAACGGGACCGTTCGATCTTATGCATTGGTCAGAAAAGGCTTTCTTGTTATTAGTTAATTGCAAATCGTTGGTATGTCTTGTTTTGTATATATGAATATCAGACCGTCTTGTAAAGTAATCTTTAAATGAAGCCGGTAAGTCATTGATGCTAAATCTGTATGTAAAAACTCCTAGTTCCAGAGTATACATATCATTAATGTTAAGTAGATTAGATTTGAGGAATAATGGGGCAGTATGACTTCTAAAGTGGGAGTTGGTAATTGATCTTATTGCCCATTTTTGAAGTTTTACTATTTTGTCCAGATAACTCTTACATGTTTTACCCCAAATCACAACTCCATAATTTAGGTATGGAAGTATAAGAGTACAATATAAAGTCCGTAATATACTATAAGGAATAAAATGCTTCAGTTTGTTGATGACACCAATATTTCTTGAAATAGTTTTTGATGTACAATTAATATGATTTTTCCACGTCAAATTCTCGTCTACTATAATTCCCAGAAATTTGGTACTGGTAACTCTATCAAGCTGTGTATTGTTAAGTGAAATCTTTAAGTCGTTTTGTATTTTACTTGTCATAAAAGATGTACCTAGAATCATAAAATTTGTTTTTGAAGCATTGATGGACAATTTGTTCGCTTTGAACCTTCCATGGAGATTACATTGGGATGTATGACAAACATGGTGTTGGATTTTTTGTTTGCATTCTAATGAGTGGTATGAGATTAAAGTGACCTGTAATCATGATATGTCTAGATGTGTGAAACATAGATTTGATATGATGCTGATCTAGGAAATTTGTTTGCATTGTAATGAGATTGTAATAGATTTAATGGGACTTACCATGATTTAAAGGGAACTACCATGGTTACATTAATGTATAAAACAGATGATTATAGTATTGATCTAGAAACCTTGTTTGCATTATTGTAAAGAGATACATTACATTTTAAAGGGACCTACCATGATAGGGATGTAGGAAACAAAGATAATGTATGGTATTGATCTAGAAATCTTGTTTCGATTGTAGAGAGAGTTATTGAATTTAAGGAGCTCACAATGATTATATTAGGATATATGAAACATAGACGATTTATGGTATTGATCAAGAAACACAATTTGTGCTTATATGGTTTGAATCATCCGTTGCAGAGAAAGATTGTTTCCTAGAAAGATAGATTTACACTAGTGGAAAACATCTGAAAATTGTCATTACTAAGTTATCAAATGTAAGCAGGGAATTTTTCAATAACATGTTATTGTAATATGATTGACTGGCATAATTTTTGATTGTCACTCATGGGGCATGTGTATGACACTTTATTGCATGGCACTTTTTAAAGCTGCAAATGTCATGATTCATAATATCAAAAGAAATTCAAGTGATTAATTATCAGAAATATATATTCATTTATTCATAGTCAGTAAAGCCATAGGTTAATGAAAATAGGAAAATTGACTATTTGAACTCTAAAAATTAGGCCAAGTCAGGTACCTGCATGCTCACCTGGATGACGTTGCGTGAAAACGTAGTGACCCAACACTGTGTTTTCATCGCGCGCTAAAATTACTGTACACAATATGTAGCACTTGACTATACTTTAATCAACACCAAACAGGCAGGCTTCAAAATTTTTTGTGAAAAGGACAGTTTATAGCATAATATACATCATTTAGGGTTGTAAATTCAAGCCACCTCTGCCGGTAAGGAACACTTTTCACCAAGTGTTGGTCAATCAATATTATACTGCGCATTTTTGGCATAATAAACATCTGAAAAGAAGAGAAAATAAGAATTGGTTTCATGTAAATTTTGAACAAATAACTTTATTTGTGTACGCTTCACTTTATTTTGGGTGTGATTTACCTCATCTTACACCATTTGGAGGTACAGTCTGTTACCATCAATTACACCGTTGTGGGTCCAAATTGAGGTGCTGTGACAAGAATGAATACCACTGTAGTATACAAGCAGTCCCTCAGGATGAAAACAAACTCATCCAATAACATTCCAACAGATTTACCTTATAGAAACTTATCACAAACTCACATCTGATCTGAGATCCTGATTTTAACTTCAAAAATAGCTCTTGATCATTGTTGCCTCTGACCCACATACTTTGATCAAATGTAACACTAAAGAATCAGCGCTGATCAAATGCTACTCAGGCTTTGATAAGAATCCAAGGCATACAATAATGACAAGATTTGTCACAAGAGTGTCATTGTAATGATATCCCCCATGGGAATAAATTGGTGTAATCTTGTGCTGGCTTGGATTACATTTATGTACTTACCGGTATTTGAAGTAGATTCTGCCAATATGTGTAGACATGTGAAATTGCCGTGTTCAAAATAAATGTATCATAGTGAAAGGGGTTGCTGTTGGGGATATATGTCATTGACAAGAGCCAAATCTTACATCAAACCTACAGCAATTCCATGTATACACTGTCATATCCAAATTTTGAGGAGATGAGGACATTTTGGTAATAACACCCTCAATTTCTGTCTTTAATTGTGCATACAGAAAATGTAAAATTAAAAATCATGTATGTGTTTTCTGTATGACATATATTCTTAAGATACTTGCTATACCCCATTTTGGAGTCAATTTACAGATACGACCATGCAGCTTAAAATGGTCAGAAGCTGGAGCTCCGCACTGGGAAGATAGTTGCAACAAAGACACCAAGTTGATATTACTAGCATCTAGTTTGCATCTTGTCCAAACCTTATTACTTGTTTCTTTCCTAAATAGTATGCCATTGTATTCAAAGTTTGATACATGATTTTTTTTGACATAACAAAGTAAAGATTGCAGAGAAAAAAGCTAAGATTACACAAGAAAAAATTACAACAAAAAAACACAATAATGTTGTTTGCCTGATATTTTTTTTAATTCGTCCAGGGTGGTCTTTGGGGGACACATGGGTCTGTATGCACAAAAGAGGTTTAAGATTTAGACCAGGTTTAAAGTTAAAATGCGTCAAAGTCAAAATTACTACTGCCATAAAGGGACCTAAGCAGCATTTGTGAACTGCAAGAACTGTCAAATTAAAGATTTACCTGCAAATCTTACAAAGAGCACAACATATGACAAAATTGGTCAAAGAAAATATATTTAGTTGTGATACAAAATTTGACTTGAACTCTTACATACGGACCACTGGGTCCATGATAATGTTGTAGTGTTCCAGCCATGCATTATACAAAAGTCTGGATATTCCATAAAGGACTAATAAAAACACAATGCTGGCCAGAACTCACTCCCAACTCAATTTGGTATGAAATGGTGTACAATTTTAAGTGGTGGTCACAACCCGTCAGGCGTGTTTTTTTTGTTCGTACATTTTTTGAGAGGCCACATTCTCTACTTTTTTTTAACACAGGGAGAATGCAGTTTGATCGCATGGTGTAAGTATTTTGTGCGCACGACGTGCCTAACCATGAGTGGTTGCGTGCATCGTACGTTGCACATATTGTAAGTAACTACATCGTGCTTAAAACAAATGAATTCTTGCGACTACCTTGTTGTTATACGAAAATGTACTTATATGCACGACACACCCATACATGCACGCCACACCCATACACGCACGACTCACCCATGGTATCCATACGTGCTACGTGCATCATCCAAAGAGCAAGTGGCTGTGGGAAAAATTGCAAAAAAAAAGCATGTTGTGTGTATGTTGTGCGCAACTTGTCGGTACTGAGCACGAGCGAACCATACTGATGTTTGATCGTTAGTCTATGTGCTCTAAAATTTGTACAATGCCAGTACCTACAACGTGCAGGTCACACAATTTTGCCCACATTTTTGCACGTATGTGCACGTACTAATGGTCGTGACCACCGCTTTACTCTTACTGGTCTTAGACTAAATGGTAACATATTAGCTTGGCTGAATGCTGTGGAGTTTTGAGTCCCCAACCCCATGGGTACATGCTAATACTTGGGAATAATGTTACTGACATAGATCCCGGAATTATGCATCTGGAAAGGTCGAATATTCTATTGGTTTGGGAAATATATGTCAAGATGCCACAGGCTTAGTGTGGATTACTTGTTAACAAACCATTATCATGGTATATGAGAAGGTAATTTGTTGCATTTATTACTTGAAGTATCTATATTTGATCATGATTTGATTGAAATTCCAAGAAATTCCAGTATCGTATCCCACTTATTGTATTTCTTAAATTACAACATCAGTTCAGATATTGGCTTGATGATTGTAAAGATTATGTACGATTCCTGATCCACATTTCCCATTGAAATAACAATAGAAAGCTCAAACAATTCATGGTTTATTAACACAAAATGCAAATAGCAGCCAAAAGGCTGAATTGAATACATTTTTACAAATATCATCCATTCAACATTTACAAGAAACAAAAAAAATAAGTTACACAATGCAAAAACAACCTCCGCACTCACGAGCCGAGCACCAACAAGTCAGAAACACGGAACTTGATCAAGGTGATAACAAAAGATGATCAAAATCATCTAAGCTTTATTTGCTATATAGAAAAAAGCAGTATCCCATTTGATTGTTGCACAATTTTGTGTCATGAAGTGATACCTATTGCTTCATTTAACAAAATCCATTTAAAGATATTCCCTCATTTTAAGCGTTTATCAATCAAGATAAATTCTTTGTCGTAATATCCTTTCATTGAGATTAAAATTAATGAAATAAAATGTTTTTACCAATAAGTTCTTGATAAATCACTATATTTCACTATTTACACAATATAAGAACAAACCCCTAAAGTGTGTATTTGAAAAAAAAAGTTAGTTGTGTCATTTTGCCCCTTACTACTACTACTACTACCTGACATTTATACCGTGCCAAAACCAAAACAAAATTTGCATTAAGGCGCCTGAAAAACACAAACAATGAATGAAAATATAGTTCACTACCAAACAGTTCAAAAATACAATACAAAAACAGTTACTGATTATAAGCTAGATTGAAAAGATAATGCTTGAGAAGTTTTCTTGAAATTGTCTATTGAGGAATCTGTCTTAATGTGCTCTGGCAATGAGTTCCACAGTTTTGGTCCATAACACGAAAAAGATCTATCAGCAAATGTGACTCGCTTTGTCTTGTGCTCAGTGAGTTTGAATAAAGCCGTTGAGCTTGAGCGTAGACGACGATGAGATAATGCCACTTGAAGAAGTTCCACAAGATAATTAGGACCTGTATGATTGAGGTATTTGTAAACAAGAACAATGATTTTAAAGTCAATACGCTGTTTGATTGGTAGCTAGTGCAACTCTGCGAGGTCATAAGAGATGGGATCATATTTCCGCTTTCTGGTAACAATGCGAGCTGCAGGGCGTTGGATATTAACCAGTCTTTTGAGAAGAGATTCACTGATACCGGACAGTAAACCATTGCAATAATCAATCCTTGATGTTACAAGTGCATGAATGGCCATTTTAGTGGATTCAGTTGTCAACATCTTACGAGCGCGACCTATGTTAATCAGATGGTAATGCCCCTTACTACGACGTGTGTTCAATAAGTTCTTAGGTAGAATGACATGGGCTATACAGTTTTTACCTATTATGTTCTGTAGATCCACTTGATTGAAGAATATCTGCAAAGTTTCAAATAAATGTTTGCTTTCTTTTTTACAGAAACTTGGAATTTAACTGTTAGAGGTTTCTAAACTTCAGAATTAAGCAAACAAACTTGAAAAAATCACCAATTTGATACCAAGAACTTCCATATCCACCTTCTCCTTAGTGTTTTGGAAGTCTGCAACATGCTTTTCATTCTTTCTCAAATGTTGACACCTTGTCTTTGCTGTTTGTTGGGCGTAGCACCTGGGAGAGATTTATAGGTTAATGCATGTCAGTTAAGTTATTAGGTTTATTACTTCTTTAGTTTTCAGGGTAAAAATGTCAGCTCTTAGAAACCTCTAACTGGCAAGTTTCAATTTTCTGTAAAATAAAAACAACACCAAGTATTTACTTGAAGCTTTGCATATATGTCCAGCAGTTAAGTTGAACTACATTGCATATTAACCCTAACTCTCGCACATTGAAAACCTGTAAGTCCAAATACATGATACACAAATTTTTGAATCCCCCCAGTTCCCTAGGGATATGAACCCCTGACCCCGCCATCCCGATCCAATGTCTAGCTATGGCAAGCCAAGAGCGTGGGCTGCCTCAGCAGCAAATCCGTGCCCATTCATATCCGCTGTCTATGACTTAAGCCAACTCATGACTTCTGTGTGTAGTACTTTGCGCATAGCTCATCTTCTTCTACCTCAGGCCACATATTTATTGAACATCCCTCGTTTTTCTCTTATTCATTTATTATAAGATCTTTGCAATTCCCAACCAAAAAAGTATATCATAGCTTTTCTTTGGGCGTATAGTTTCACACTTGACTTAGATACTGAAACCATTGCCACAATCCATTAGAGGAAAGCAAAAAACGGAGGTGATTCTCAAGTTTCATTCGTGGGGAATTCCCTCATTTAAATGAGTGGTTTGTCTTGTATTGTATACAGGATTTGAATCTAAACTAAATATACTTGATTAGCACTTTAACTTTGAATTTGAAAAGAATAAATAAATACTATAGGGTTAATTTTATGGTTAAACAACAAATAGTGGTGTCATTTTTCTACTTTATTGGCTTATACAGTTTGTTATTATTACCATGAGTGAAATACATTGGGGAATCTAGGAAATCTAGGATCTTGTAGTTCTCGCTAGCTCAAGTCAGTTCGGTCTACAACTGTTAACAAGCTGCATTGATAAATTCCCACAAATCATTATTGAATACATACCTGTTATTGTATTTTGCCAGTTTGATGTAATACCAGAATTGTTTTATATGAATTATAGGTTATGCGCATTTTATGACGCAAGTGCAATGAGACAAAATCAATGCACATGCAGTCAATTCACGAGGCCCGTAGGGGCCAAGTGCATTGGACAGCAATCAAAGTTTACTGCAAATGCATTAATTTTGTCTCATTTTACGAGCATAATGGAATGCAAATTTATTAATTTAATTCATACACCAGAAAAATAATATTGTATCTTTTGTGATAAGACGAAAAGAAGGCCTTTACATAATCATTAAAGTCCAACCCTTCTCTAAACTATTAATCATCACCCGACAAAAAGAATGTAACATTCATATACACTAAACACCTGCCACGTAAACCAGAATGCAACAAGCGCAATGCATTGTGAATTTCTTTGAATAAATTTGAATATCTTTGCTATGAGTAGAGTCCATTGTTGAACTCAGACATATTTTTCGGATAAACATCTGCAGCATCGTCTGTGTTATTTCAACATTTATACGCTAAACAGTAATTTGTTTGATGGTGGAAAAAAAATCCAGAGTACAGGGCCCCGTTGTTTTTAAATGCAACCCACTAAATGTTTATTTTGCATATAGTAAAATATTTCTTTGATAAATTTGAATAATAATAATTTTGAGAGGTTGTTTGTCAAAATCACATGAAAACATATTGGAAAATTATTCCACTTCCAGGTTATATGTAAAAGACTTCCGATACCTCAGATAAATTGTATGTCATAATTGTTTGTTGTCCATTGTTTTCTATTATATAGGAGGAATTGATGAAAGAATTAAGTCAGAAGATAGACCATGGCAACCAAGAAAATGTTAAGACCAACAAAATGTTGGAAGAATCAACACAGGAAGTCAAGGTAGGTAGTTGGCTGGGCTGGACATAATAACATCTGCCTCCGGGCACCCACGTGACAGCCATTGGTGGGTGTTTTTGACATTGAGTGGAAAAATGCAAAGTTATTACTTGCAGGACTGTTGGTAAAATTTTGTGTATGTAGAGAAGGGGTGTACTCAACTTTTGTATTGGTAGGGACGTGCCATTTTGAAATTTGAAAAGCCACCCATCCAAATACCAATTTGTGGACCCATCATCCATGTACCAAATCTCCCAAATTTCATACCAAATTTATACAAAAATAACACTTTTTTGCCCAAAAAGAGTTTTGTGTAGAAATAGTAAAATTTGTACAATTGGCAAAATCCCATCAAATTACCAAATTTAACAAAGAAAGACCAATTGAAATACCAATGGGCCTGAATTTGAAGCACGTCCCTATAACCACTTATAGACTAAGTACCTCCCAACAGGGAGCAATTTTGAATGGTCTCATCATCTAAATTTATTTCCTTGGCTTGACCTGAATGTTGTTAACCCTATTTTTTATTTCAAAGTGTTAAAAGTTTGGCAGGTGAATTTCTTGTCAGTTGAGAGGGGTAACTTTGAACTGCCTGACTGACCAAAACTAATCTAATGTTTCACCCTGGTCACTGATTTGTATTAATTATAAAGTCACATGTAGTATATCTACTGAGACACTGAAAACTATGTTACGCTATATGTTAATATGTTGCTCCCTCCCCATAAGAATAGGCTTTTCCAAGACGTCCCATCAAGAAGAGATTTTTAATTTACAAATACTTATGATATTCTATTTATCCAAGGATGTGATTAGTTGCCTAGCCATGATTAGATAAATGTTGTTTCCAGCTAAATCAGCAGATTTGGAATTTTATCATTTATGTAATCTATATTCTGATTGGCTGATTGCCAATCATAATTATTATCAGTGAGCTGTATAATGATCGCTGATCAGTTAGTTTTCGCAAGCAAGAATCAGAAATGTGATTTGCAAGGCGAACTGGGTATGCTACTTTGAGTACACTTCATCCAACTTAGGATAAGCTCACTTCAAATACTTGATCCTAATACTGGAATGAATTCGAACTCATAACCCTACAATTTTTATGAGAGATCCAAATTAAAATTGTTCCAATTTACCTTATGCTTATGTTATCCCTTTTGTTATTTAAGATACTCCAAGATCAAATAACTTCAGAAAAGGGTGAAAATGAACAACTCAAAAAAGAAATAGATTATCTAAAAACATCATCATCAAGCCAAGCCACAGAGATAGTCTCAGAAGATGCAGCCGGTCTACTGGAAGAAAATCAACGTCTCAAGGAAGAAATTGAGAGGTTAAAATCCATGTCGGATGATGGTGAGATACAAGATAACTCAAGAGATGTCTCTGGGTCAGTCGGGGTCAGTAATGCTGCCGTCGTCGTTGCATCTGCTGCGTCTGAAGAGGAAATTAAAACCCTGAAGGAGGAGAGGAATAAGATGCAAGAAGAAAAGATTGGTGCTCAAAAGGTAGTGGTTTTGTCATTATATATTGTATATTCAGTTATTCTGTGTGTGAATGCAGACTAAGAGTTGTTGAGTGTATGATAATTCAACTAACAAGCTTTAAAACAAAACAAAAAATGAATAAAACCGTTGCTTTATAAAATACAATGAAAATAATCCATCGCATTTCTTACGACTGTCAAAGAGCCTTGTTATAAGAGTCACACATGAATGTTTCAATAGTTCCGTTTGATATTCTTTACTAAAATAATCAGTTTGTAAAGATAAGATGGTTAGTATTACAGTATGAAGTCACGATTATAGAACCTATGAGTTGAGAAGGATGAATTACATAGAACTGATACCTCTGTGGTGCGAAATGCAATGGCAATAGTTGATCATGCATACACAAAGCTGATCTTCTTACAAGTTGTCAAATATATCATGTTGAAGCATTGATTTCATAACAAGACAAGAGAGCAAACCAAAAATGTTAGATGAGTCTTGAGATTAAGGCAACAGAAAATCATTGAGTGATACATTAAAGCACTATGTCGTAGGTGATATTATAAAAATACAGAGGACACAGAGATTTTATTAGATCATGTAACATTGTAGCCATAGGCCATATTACATTATGCATTGGAAATTTAAATACAGATTACATAAATAAACACAAAAAGAAGCAAGATTATTAAAGAAGTAAGTGGAGAAATGAGAAATTGAAAACAATGAGTGAAAGTAAAACAAGTGATCATTGATTGATGTAATATGAATTACACTAGCGGTTTAAAGTATTTCCGCACAAACAGTTTATTCAGCCATATCTCACAAGGCGTTTATAAATAAACTATCTGGAAACTTATGTTGCTTTTGGTCTGATCTGATAGTTAATCTAGTTAAGTCAAAGATCTGATAGTTAATCTAGTGAAGTGTAAAATTGAGCACCGAGTGGGATCAACCCCCTCACGTACGGGTAGGGGGCAACAACACAAATGGGTCGAAAAACGTAATTTTTAGGTTAAATATGATTTGACAACGCCTGGGTCAAGGTCACTTCACCACTCAAGTTGAGTGGTCATGTGGAATGTGTATATGTAATAGAGTTACAAACAGGCGATGGAATGTTCTGGTCACGCTTGACTTCGCCAAGAGAATGCTTGGAAGCTAACGAAAAATGATCCATCAACGCCCCACCAGTTTACAAAAATAGGGTTGTGATGAATGTGGAGTGTTTTGTGACGGTATATGACAGATTGAAAACCTCTTAAAGCGTCATATACCGCCAGGGACCATTCCACTTTTACAACGGCCCTATTTTTGTAAACTGGGTGGCGTTGAAGGATCATTTTTCATTAGCTTCCAAGCATTCTCTTGGCGAAGTCAAGGATGACCAGGACATTTCAACGCCTGCTTGTCACTCTATTACATATACACATTCCACATGACCACTCAACTTGAGCGGTGAAGTGACCTTGACCAAGGCATTGTCAAGACAAATTTGACTTAAAAATCACGTTTTTCGACCCATTTGTGTTGTTGCCCCCTACCCTTACGTGAGGGGGTTGATCCCATTCGGTGCTCAATTTTACACTTAACTAGATTAACTATCAGATCTGACCAAAAGCAACATAAGTTTCCAGATAGCTTCCTTATAAACGCCTTGTGAGATATGGCTGAATAAACTGTTTGTGCGGAAATACTTTAAACCGCTAGTGTAGGTCTACTAGAAAACCTCTGTGTGCAAGTAGGTAGTTGGATGAAATCACTAGTATTCCTAGCCTTTGTTGATTGCTAAGAAATCCAAGACCGCACAATTATTCTAAGCACACATGAAAATGTAGGCCCAAAATATTAAGCCAACCACTAAAAAAGGTTACTACTACCTTACATTGTAAAATGTCTAAATGTTGAAAATGGAAATAAAGTGTAAGTATATGTCAAAAAAAAAAAGTTATCAATCAAAAGATAATTTAGTTTATTACGGAAGTGTAAATGTACCAAATCTAATTTGTAACTTTTGATAATTGACCATAAATCAAGATAGTCACAATTATTTTCCTGAATGATGATCAAAAGTCTGAGCAGAAAGCAAATTGCAAAATCAACATTAATGTTGCAAGTATACATAGAGCAAACTTACAAAACAAAATTAAACTGTTGCTTTATAAAAGAAGAAGATGTAAAAATAATTCAATGCATTTCTAAGGACTGTCAAAGAGCCTTATTTTAACAATCACACATGAATGTTTCAATAGTTCCGTTTGATATTCTTCACTTATATAACCATTTTGTAAAGATAAGATGGTTAGTATTACAATGTAAAGTCACGATTACAGAACCTTGGGAGTTTTGAGAAAGATCACTTGCGCGGAACTGATACCTCTGTGGCGCGAAATGCAATGGCTATAGTTGTTCAAGCAAACACAATGCCGATCTTCTTACAAGTTGTCAAATATATCTTGTTGAAGCATTGATTTCATAACAAGACAGAGAGCAAACCAAAAAGGTTAGATGTGTCTTGAGATTAAGGAAACAGAAAATCATTGAGTGATACATTAAAGCACTATGTCGTAGGTGATATTTTAAAAGCAAATTTTTTTGACATGGACACAGAGATTTTATTATATCATATAACATTGTAGCCAAAGGCCATATTGCATTATGCAAAGAAAATTTAAATACAGATTACATAAATAAACACAAAATGAAGTAAGATTGAGTGAAAAAAACAAAAACAAATGATCAATGTAATGTGGAATAGGCTTCTAGAAATCCTCTTTGTGCAAGTAGGTAGTTGGATATAACCAATTATATTATGGAGTTTTTGTCCTTTTTAATGGGGAGCAAGTTGCAATCCAAACTATATGTAAACAACCAGTCACCACAAACTTCCTGTATAATCAGAAGTTTTAGATTCAGGTAAAGGGCAAAATACATGAAGGTCATATTCTGATCAAACTTCCTGCAAAATGTCAGCTTCCATTTCATCTCAGAATGTTTGAAATGCACCTGAAATGAAAGTTTGATTTTGCATATTCCCCCTCTTCTTGAAGTTGTATGAACTTGAAATAATGATCATTTTAAAGCTAGAGATATGTTCTAATTGAATCGGTAATAAAATAAATTTGGGGGAAATCTTTTACTGGAGATTTGTAGTGGAAAGTCACATGTGTATTTATTCCATTTATGGTGCATTCAGAGTCCAGCGATTTCATCACTGCAATATCACTCGATACACGGTCTTTACACGCGCTACGAAAAGTGCGCTTTAAAATGTCAAGACTGCGTATTGAGCGATGTTGGTGCGATTAGATTGCTTGAGTCTGAATGCACCATAAGATGCCAGGATGTTTTCAAAAGTCATTTGTGGGTGGCGATTGGATTTATTCAATCATTAATTGGATTTCATTAAATATAGTCATGATTGTACATTTTCATTAAGATGTTAAATGTTGCCCTATTTATATTCATTTTGTCATTTTAATTATATTTTTTGTAATCTAGGAATTAGCAATTATGAGAACCAAGTACAACGCACTACAATCCCAATACACCATGATTGCTACGACGGCCAATTCTGAGGAGAATAAGAATAAGATCCAAGAACAGATAGACTCCGTTCAAAAAGACCACGATATCATGCAAGAAGAAGCTGAACAACTCAAGGAAGAAATCAACCAATGGAAGACCAACTTCAAAGAGCAGACTGGGAGAGAGCCTACTGATGAGGATAAGTAAGGCCTATAGAATATTGGTGTAACCCAACCGACATAATTCTTTTACAAATAAAAAATAGTAAATAAAATCAACCAATTGAAGATCAACTTTAAAAATTAATAATAAAATAAACATATGGAAGACGAACTTCAAAGAGCAGACTGGAAAAGAGCCTACTGATGATGATGATAACTAAGGCCAAAAAAATGTGTTTAATTGGTGTAACCCAACTGACCCTAATTTTTTGACAAAAAAATAGGTTGGAAAAAGTGCCCAAATTTAGTTTATAAAAAAACACCCAAACTATCATGGAATTGCTGAAAATAATAAAAAAAAGACCTACTTACATACCTTTTTTATGTTACAACAATCAAACTTTTTGGCAGGCCTAAGTATTTGTCATCTTATTTATTACTGTAAAAGTTGACATTTTGCATTTTGTGCACTCAATTTGTAAGTGCAAAATAAATGTCCGCAAAAAATATGTGTATGTGCCACACATTAAATTTGTACCTGTTTATTTCCCCCCCGCGATGATAATATCAGTCAACAGATGGCTGTATAACAGAACCATTTAGTTTTGATAAAACAAGCACATAGTATCTACGTGTAAGATTTGCACCTAATATGCAAAATGCAATGCACACACATGGGATGGCAATGTAACCAGAGGAAGTGCTGAAGAAAAATGAAAAATTGTGCAAAATGTTACAATTACCTCTTAACCAATGAGCCTTCAGTGGAGCAACTTTTTATATGTGTTGTCCTCTCAAAAAATGTTAATTTTCCAAATATTTGCTACCAACAGAATTTTCTTAAAAAGTAGGGGGTCACTGGCCATTTTAAAAAGAAACCTGATCACAAGAGCCAAAAAATTCAAATCACACCCGTTATATGGTCCATCATCAGTGATTGAGGCTGATGTGATGTCATCACTTCATCTCGACAAAATTTACATTTCCTTGTGTAGATAAGAATGGATTACTTTGATGCAAAAGTCAAGCTTAAAAGATGTGAAATTGTGATAACAACCTTGTTACCTCATTAATTGTTTGTTTGTTGAGTTTTGATTTTAAATCTCATCCGTGCATTTCACAACCAGTCATTAGCAATACATCCCATCTGTTCAGTCTTTGATCAGGCCAAAGCATCTACTAAACCAGTCAAGTCATGTATGATTTAGTTTAATAAATAACTTGTCAAAAATAGGTCAACATTCCAAGTAACAATAATTTGTTCTTGTTGTAATCATGACACAAAATGGTACCACAATCCAATTAGAAAACAGCAGAGTAGAGTTTCAGAACACCTGTACCTGCTGTTGGGTTTATGGCACAGAGATACAGCTGACAAATAAGGAAATAAATAACTCAGTATGTTATGACATTTTGTTTTGCTGTAAAATTATCACTTTGGTTAAGTGGTATTAATGCTGAGAATAAACTAATTATCTAACTGACAAAAAGAGGCCTCTGCATTGTACATATTAATTGTTTTAATTAGATTGTGCTTAACCGAGCTATGAATTAAGGATTCTGAACCTACAGCACTTTCAATGAAAAATTGCTGCTGGTCCATTTCTTTGTGTTCAAATATATCAGTGAACCAGGAGCATTTTACCGAGCAACAAGATGCAAAATTAGCTCTTTTGTATTTCCTTATTTCAAAGTTTATCGCATACTTATCTTGATTAAAATGAAATTTTAGCTGAAATGTTATGTTTGTCAAGACATGAATTCTCCTACAAAAGCAGTGTTTCATGTCAGGTTCAAGGTCGAGATAAAATAGAAAATCAACAATTTGGAAGAAATTATAACAGCAGGTTCCACATATTTAAAGAGTATTTACAAAAAAATCAGAGTAGGACGTTTCTACAGACAGCTCTCTTAACAATTAGAAAAATAAGCCAGCCATAGTGTAGTGTGACAACTCTATTAAAATACAAGAGACTTTTTAGATTAAAATATGAGTAAGTTTGGATCTTGACCTAGTTGTTTTAAACAAATATTGTTACTTGCCCAATTCACTCACTTATGACTTCTTACAGTATATTAAGCATGTTCGATATTAAGATGTTTCCAATATCAATATTTTTGGCCGTTAATTATCGATATAATTGATATATTTGGTTTTTCTTTCTTCACTCGCCTCCAAAAGATATTAGATATACCAAAACAAGCAATACTATTTTGCGTTTTGTTATTTGTCAGAGTTGCAGAATTCCTTCCTCGATAGATCTTAACCATGCACATTTCATATTTTCAAATCAAAACAGTATTGAAAATCTAAACATGAATTAGCCAGTCAGACATACTTTTACTTATGACTTCTTAAAGTATGTTCAGTATTAAGATGTTTCCAATATCTATATTTTTGGCTTTTAATTATCGATATAATTGATATATTTGGTTTTTCTTTCTTGAATCGCCACCAAAAGATATACCAAAACAAGCAATGCTATTTTGCATTTTGTTATTTGTCACAGTTGCAGAATTCCTCCCTCGATGGATCTTAACCATGCACATTTCGTATTTTCAAATCAAAACAGTATTGAAAATCTAATACTTTAAGAACTAAATGACTGAGTCAGACTTTACTTTTATATAGTTAGCTGGAGTTGAAGATATCATACACCCAACATTATTGATATTATTTTCAAAAAATCGACAAGACCGATATATCTATAACCTCTGAAATTCAATAACGGCAATATCGATATTTTAAAAATATTGAATTAGACAAAAACAAAAAACAAGTTTGTTTCCCGTGCGCCACGCGCATTTCGTTTTGGCGTCATATATTTGCGCATTTCATTTTTTTATTTGATATTTTAGAAAACGAAAATCAAAATAGCCAATTTGATAAAAAGAACAGGAAAATTGCAAAATTTTTACTAAAGAAGTGTTTTCTTTTCAACAAAAACTTGAAACCGGACAGGTTTCTTACTGAAAATATCACCACCAATGCGGATTTTCAATCAAAATTTGCCTTAGCACCTCTTGAAACAATACAAAAAAATGAAAACAAAATAAAATAAAAAAAATGCATTTCGCATTTAGGTTTTATGACCACCTACAGCAAACAAACTTTTTTTTTTTTATGCCTTATCTCAATTTTTGAATTATCGTACATGCTTAGCTTACAGTAGATGTTTGCAGTATGCATGAAATGTACGTCTTGTCCTATGTGATCTGATTGTGACACTTGCATAGACAGCTGTGCTGTGATCTTGATGAAATAGCACGTTAAATAAGCCTCTATGTATGTATAAATCATGATGATGTTATTAGAAAAGATTTTCATATCCTGACATTTTATCAATATTTATATTTCTTTCAGATCTGAAAGTCTACAGGAGTTGCAGACTCAGCTCGCTGAGGTAGAGAACAAACAAGAGGAATTAGATACCAAACAAGAATTTATGAAAGCCCTTCAAGATGGGCATGTCCCAGAGGTCAATGAGCCAGAGATTGCTGAACCTATCATCAAAGAAGTAAGCACTGTTACCATTTCATTCCAATCAAATTGGTCTCAAACATGACCAAGTGTTACATAGCCCCTGTTTGCAAACTTAAGGTGTATGTGTTTTCTTCAAGAGTTCTTTGCTGAGGAATCAGTCCTTCATCTGCAAAGCAAAATATTTGTGATCGTCATT
The DNA here is from genome assembly GCA_000969725.1 of Ophiothrix spiculata. Lineage (NCBI taxonomy): Eukaryota > Metazoa > Echinodermata > Ophiuroidea > Amphilepidida > Ophiotrichidae > Ophiothrix > Ophiothrix spiculata. Next base: position 20,396 of record JXSR01S047012.1, read on the forward strand.
ATAATCATCGCACTTTTGACATGTTCCTTGGACCATGTTATGAAGTTCCTAATCAAATCAATAGAAATAAAAAATGTCTATCAAAATAGTTATTGGTACTTAAACATAGCCCCTGTTTGCAAACTTAAGGTGTATGGGTTTCTTCAAGAGTTCATTGCTGAGAATCAGTCCTTCAAACAAAATATTTGTGATCGTCATTATCATTATAATCGTCACAGTTTTGACATGTTCCTTGGACCATGCTATGAAGTCCCTATTAGGTAATCGAATCAATAAAATAGTAATTGGTACTTATTTAAAGCTTATTAAAATAGTTGAAAGGAATGTGTGTCCAAGAGGAGCAATTATATTTTTACTTAGGTTATGAAAAGCAATTAAAAAGATACTAAATGAAACAAATTTAACTGATTTTACTTTTAATTGCGGCTCATAAAATCCTAACACCAGATCTAGTTCTATTAATTTTAGATGTATTTGAATGAACCATCAGGCCAACATGGTAGGCTAAAAATGTTGTAATGAAGTTTCTTGATTGACAGTCAATATCACTTTAAAAATTATTTTCCAGAACATGTGTTTATAGCTCTTAATCATTCAAATCCGCAGGTGATTGTTCCAGATCCAAGCACCGTAGCAGCATTGGAAGCATCACAGCAGCAATGTACAGAGCTGCAAGCAAAGATAACATCCCTGGAGAAAACCATCAAAGACAAAGACAGAGAAATGAAGAGAATGAGTAAAGACAGACCCAAAGTAACATCAGTGGAAGTTGCTGGTTCACAAGAAGGTAATTCAGGTTATGCAATTTATTGCAATATGTGGGTTCAAATTGTCTTTTGTGGTTTGCTTCAGTAATTTTTTGTTTTTTGCAAGTGTGCAAGCTCGACCTTGACACAATAGTCTTAATATCATTTCCTTTAAGAAATTTGACAGTTATGTGTGAATTTATTTAATTTGTTAGAAACATGCAACATGTTCCTTAACCAGATTTTTCTTGATGATGTTTGATTTTCAAATTTAGGCTCCTCACCTGTATAAGCAGACCTTCAAAAAAAAAAAAAATTAAAAAAAAAGAGAAACAGTATTTTGGACCTTTGAACCAAACCATCGTTAAAACACTATATTTTGGTCCATTTTACAATAAAAAAGAAGACCTTAAAGCAGACTTTGGAGTATGTCTGCCTACAATTTTTATAATTTATGCTCACAATGCATAGTGGTCATTTCAGGCGGTGCATACAGTGAGGAAGTTTCCCAACTAGAAGAACGCATAGAGGAACTAGAAGATGAGAACAAGCATTTGGAGTCCACTGTAGAACAGCTAGAAGACAAGATCAAGGCTTTAGAAAGTGGAGAGTCTGCCAAGAAGCCTGATTTCTCTATGCTGGATATTGAGGACGATGTGGATGAGGATGACGTAGAGGTAAGATCAGGAAAACAAGTAGATATGAATGTGAACAGTGGATTTATAGTGCACTATGCCTCCCTGATTATAATTTCATATTACCTCATCTCAAAATACCGATATTTTACTGACTTCATTGGCCCAAGTAGGCTCCATTCCACTCATAGTGTAATTTTAGGTCCTGTTGCAATCTATGAGGGCACTGGACATTGATCAGTTCACATTTTAAACCTTTACAGCCATGATTAGCTCTCCAAGTTTTGTATGGGATACAGTGAGAAAAATAACAGTTAATTCCTTGTCCACAGATTTTAACACATTTAATCTAGGCACCATGGGGTTGGTACTTAAGTTGTTAGAAAATCACGGGAATCTCGTTCCCGTCCAGGACGGCTCTGGCCCAGGAAGAAAACAAGCTTACAAAGACTGCGAGATGTTGAGATATATAAGCTTCCATTTAACATGTTGTGTGGACTTCAGTGTCTTGAATTATAAACAGAACCAAAAGAGTTCTTTTATGAAAATGTACTTGCATCCTATCAGGATGTTTTTTAAAACTGTGCTTGCAGTCAATCTTTGTCTTGAAGTTGTTACATCATCACTTGATAATTTCAAAATCAGCTGTTTGTATAAGTGACTATGTTGATAGGCCCCTCGTCTTCATTCATGTGATTCTTGTTGTTCATCCGAAACATTTAATAAATGGATTTGTATAAAGAATTCCTGTAGGAATGTTCATGGAAAAATCCTGATGAATCTATTCAATGAACTCTACAAAGGAGTTTTTACACCTTCACAACAACCCTGAATGGCAAAGTCACAGTCTCATGCTGCAAGTAGGCCAAACAATAATTAGAGAATAAAAGATAAGATTTTTTGTTTTGCCTGTCATCTATCGTCTCATAATGGATGGGCGTACATTATTTTGAGTAATGGGTGCCC
>JXSR01S047022.1:2662-16234 GCA_000969725.1 Ophiothrix spiculata
TGATAATGATTTTAGTGATTCTGTATGAATATGTTTTTAAAAATAAGGTGTAATTTAGATAATTTATCAAATAGTTTCTTATAAATTGACGATTGATTTTTAGCTGAAAATGTAATCCGTTTTGCAGGGAAACACTGACATCAAATAATGAACTTAAGAACCACCTATCTTCCATTTTTTTGCAAAATGTCTTTTTCAATTCTTCATTAGGCTATGATGTACTTTACAAATACAAAACTTCAACATCAGGTCATGTTGAATAATATTTAAAAAATCCATAGATGGCCATTATTCCCTTATATGCCCAAATATTGTCATACAATGTCCATATTTGGGCATTACAGTAACATTTCGGGATTTCAACCCACTTAGCGAGATTTTTTCAACAAATATTTTTGCCAGGATGATGCAAAAGTTGAAGGTCTATAAAGAATCTATCAAAAACTCATTTTTTAAAAATGGTCTCTATAGCCGTTTTGCAATTCAGCTCTTCATATAACATACAAAATGACCTTAAATGTGCACTGCTTTAGTGATGATATGCTGATGAGGTCGGTAGTTAGGGGATATCCCTGAAATGTCATTTGTAGGATTACCTACTCAGGTATCTACTCTAAGATAATACCGACAGTATAATTGGTGTTCCAAACAAGAACCTGATGAATTAATACGACAATTCGATGAAAGAATTGCCACCTTATAGCTTGGTCACAATAATCGTACGATCAGCTTACGAGCAGTGTTTAGTCCATCTAATAGGACCACGCGACGGCCTCGCTGCTCGCTTTACTCACTGCTCGTAAGCTGATCGTACGATTATTGTGACCAAGCTCTAATTCAATGTTGTAAAGGATAGACGATTCTTGTTTTGCTTTTGAAGTATATCAACAAAAGAAGACGAAATCATTTACAGCAGTAATTATTATTTTTTATCATATAAGCATGACAATCAATGGCAATTTGATAAAACAAGTGGATTTTGATGATTTTGTTGGAACTTATATCGAGGGTTGAGAGCCTCAAGGCCATCCGGGCGTTCGATTGATGTTAGGGAATCTCAGTTGTTCCAAGAGTAAAGATTATTGTTTTACTACGGTAAATACGAACAAATATAATTTGTGAACAAATGTGACTTTGACAAATTGTATTGTCGTGAACTTCACACTTGTGGTTGTCATAACATTTTGAAGTAATTGAAACATTTGATTCAAAGTTGATTTGTTTCAGCTTTAACGTGTTACTGGGACGCCCTTGATGTGCCGATTAATGCCCGACGGGCATGCCTGCTAAATGGAGATATCTGTTTATACTGAACGTTTCCATGTATATATATTTATAACAATGTGTTAACAATGTAATCAGGTAATTGTCACAAGGTTTGATTTCATATGTTTTATCTCATATTTATTAATACCTTACTTGTGAAAAATGAAACAACTTCCAAATCTTGTGCTTCCTGACTTCTGAACACGTAACGGTTGCATACTAGCCAGACGTTCTGGTCAGGAGGGGTAAACGTATTTCGTCCCGATGTTACCGATTTACCTTTAAAATTCATTTTGGACATATAATGGTATATTCAGAGTCTTGACGATATGCATCGATCGATGCCCATCGACGCGCAGTCTTTAATACGCGCTATTCCTTAAGCGTTGTGCGTGTAAAGACTGTGCGTCGATGGGCATCGATCGATGCATATCGTCAAGACTCTGAATATACCATAATCCACCTAATCCGGGCATATTCTTAGTAATTTTGGGACATATTCGGGCGTTCAGACATGACAAGGCCCCTTATGGAAACATTTGGGGAAATTTTAGGGCCATATTTAATAGAATTCACTAGAATAGAATTTAATAGAATTTGGTTATTTTCTTCACAAGTTTTCTTAACTTTACTATTCATATTTCTTTGCATGCTATTTTCTTAATTTTTTTCCGTTCTGATCTTCACACCCAAAATTTTGTTAGGATCAGTCTACCCCTGCCTCTACCTGGCTACGCCGCTGCTTCTATAACTTGTCAGATCTCTGATACATACATACCAAGAATGATATAATACCCTGAAAGTAGCATCACAACTCATTTATTACCAAATTCAGTCGTGCAAGTGTTGCTGTGCCAAATTTACGATGTAACAACATTGAAGAAATAATTTGAAATATATTGTATAAGATCTGTCGAGGTTTTGTCAATTATAGAATAATTATGATCATAAATTCACCTAAATCTCTGTAATATATCAAAACTGTGAAACCAGCCAATTGTACAGTTTGTCTAGCTGTCGTTCAGCCTGGGACTTCCTTGTTTAAATTACGGTAACACAAAGCACACCTTTAGCTTTAGTTCCCAGACATGAAGCATTTAACGCCCAGGTTTTCCCACAATTTTCACGTTTGCAACTTCTGGATTTCATCTGGGATTAACCACAGTCGGAGGAAATGGATGTCAGCTTGAACAGCATGATGCAAACCGTGATTTGTGAACACTTATTACGCTATAAAGCTTTTAAAAAGGCATTTACTAGTGAACTGTTCAAGCTGTAATACAGGTGGTGTTTCTAAATATTTATAATATACTTTAGGATGTGAAGGGATTTGGTATACTTTTTATTCATATGTTGATTTATAATTTGCAATAAAGTTGAAGTGTTGAAGCATGCTCATATGTGAAGTTTGTTTAATTTACCCTAAACCTTATTTGTTTTAATTTCAAATTTTGCAGGATTGATTCCTATAATAGTGAAATGTGAATATAAATTACCACCCAGATTTTGGCGACAATATTTTACACAGGTAATATCAGTGGAAAGAGCAATATGTGGTCAAAACACAGACAGGTGTGATGTGCGATCCTCACTGGGTTTTCCCGCAAAGAAATACAGTTAGTGTCTTCCTACTGATCTTAAATTAATCAATAGAAACATATCAGGGAATTAATCAGATGTGATGGTTTAAAAAGTAACCTTGCTGTTCTATAGTTTAGTTGATATTTGTAAGAAACCAGGATGAGAAACCAGGATTTCATAATAATTACTCTCATGAAACTTATCTTCGGTGAACAAATAAATCCGAGCAATCCTAAAAAAAAGGTTCTCCATACAATTTCATTTCAATATTGATATTCTTTTCTCAAAAGCGGGCTCACTCATGCTCGCAAAATTCTGTGATTATAATATGGGCGCATTTGCAATCTGATTTTACCCAACATGCGGGCACATGTGACGTGCTGTGCACAACGCATTGATCTGACGCAATGACGCAAGATCGTCACAAGAACCCGTCACTGTACTGGTACGTTTGCGTAAAATTAAATTGCATAAGGAATGCGAATATTATATATATTTGCAATTGAATACCAAATGGCTAGATACATTTGAGAGAAAATAAACTCTCCCGTCCCTTTTCTTTACATAAGTTGTACACCGCAGTGTTTCATAGGTTGTGTTCACACATAGGCCCATTAGTCATAATTAATCGTGAGCGGTTCTAGAAAGAGACAACCTAGCAGTTGCGTTCTCACTGGGACAAGACTTGCGCGTTGAAACTAATGGCGCCTCACTTATAGTCACGAGAGAGACACTTTCTATAACTGCGTTCGCACTGGGAATTTACTCGTGAGCGACTCACGAATGAGAATATAGTCATAACCAAATTCTTATGTATGAACACGTCCTACGATGACATATCACAGAGTGACTGCGAAATATTGTGCCCTAACTGTGACTGAATCTATGTCGACGATAGTTTGACGCGATAATAAGGCTTGGGTATAATCCCTAGTATCATTCCCTCTAAGCAGCAAATCACACATTAATTGGCGCGGAATTTATACCTTTATTGGTTTACACGCCACATGAATCCAAGTCACACAGTCTAAGAAAAGATGAATCACAAAAAGAGGATTTCCGATAGCAATTGGAGTTTAATTCTCATTTAACATAAGACACAGTTACAAGGCATGATTATTTATCAAATTCATTGCATATGAAATAATCGCATCGGATTCAGTATATGCCGTCTTGTTAAGACGCATTGAGGCTTGGTGTAATCTTAGGGTGATCTTACAACTTTCATCTACTTGGCTAACGTTCTTGATACTTCCGGGTACCCATTCTGTTTAAAAATTGAGGTGTTACGTAGTTCCTGAACCAGGATCAGAATAAGTCCATTTTGTTTGCAAACAGATATGATAAAAACATGAACGATAAATGCTGCTGGCAATTATGATTACAACAACTTGAATTTACTTTTTTCTGTAAAATTTTGCCAAAGAACATGCTAATACGAGAATGGGTTTGTGTGTGCAATGAGCATGAATGGATAACAAACTCTAACAAACGTAAAAACAAATTTGCTCATCCAACCACAAGTTGAGCAGCATCTGACCATACATATAACTTGATTAAACCCTAGATACTGACAAACATGACAAAATAATGTGAAATTGAAATGAACCGTCATGCGAAGTAAAATTTTGATACACTTTGCAAAAAAATATTGTCACAGATTACAAAAAGAAAGTGTAGAAAAAGTTGAAATTTAGGAAGTCCTTTGAAACTTCAAACTGGTGATAAATTAACGATCAGTGTGTGATTAGACGAGAGACAAAGTGACATTTTGACATGAAGGAGGCTTTACGCCCACGAGGACAACTAGATTTCTGACATAAATGTATGACCGCCATGAATTTAACATGTTAAATGATGGGACGCAGGGGTTCAACATAATATGATGGCTGATGGCAAGGGTTATCACGTGACTATGTTTGTGCTTCATTTATTGCTCATTGTTAAAAGATTATACTTTTATAATCACACAATCAGCACAATCAATGTTTTGGATTAAGATGCCAAAAAGCGATTTGATTCAAGTCATTTTATAACAATATAAATACAAATGCATTTGTGAAAATAATTTGAAACACTATCAAAAGACATATTACTACAAGTTTTATCATCTTGAAGTTTCAGTAAATCACACGTACAAATTATTTTGCATATTAAATCATACTGTCATACATCACTGTATAGAGCAAAACGTATATACACCTAACGCACTTAATCAAACAATTGTTTTGGTTTATACATTGATACTTGTCATATTCATCATAAGTACGTTCAATACGTTATCCATACGGTTTATCTATTATGTATACGTTCAACTCGTTATCCGTATGGTGTTGATCCGTTTGGCACACGTTCAATACATGAAACTTTGTACGTTATTCGTACGTTCGGGCCCCGGTTCGGGCTCTATATGGTGATGTGTGAGCCTTTACAAACATGTGTAAAACAGTTGAGTGCTGAATCTTTCAAATGGAAAAAATACTCTTTTTTTTATTGAAATATTCAGTTTCATTCAGTCAGACAACCACTTAAGTCAGGTACTTTTGGGTTAAGATTAGTTTAATACGTACATGTACTATTATGAAAGAAAAACGTTTCAACCATTTGGTTATGATTAAATATCACTCATTTACGTGAACGTATTTGTTACTATATATTTATTGTCTCGTTCTGAGTCTAGAGGAATTTTAACAAATGGTTAATAGGCATGATGGATTCATGATTGAGAAAAATTTCGGGTTGAAACCCCACGGGACTGTATCCTGTGGCCGATTTCAGCCTTGTGCATTAATCATAATATCCTTGATGATCATTAAATTTATTAAAAGGCCTTACGTTGTGTGATGATGTATCACTTAAAATGTGATTTAGTATGATAAATTGGCTTGGGTTGTGATTTATGACCAAGTCATGATATTCATATACCAATTAATTGTTTGAATGAGTGGTATAAATCAGTGGATCGTGCGTGTCAGTAAATGCCAAAATGCTCTCAAAGCGAAACAGTCTTTGTTAAATTTGAGAACTCAATCGAAGATTGGTATTTAAAAATTTGATAACTTCTTCGAGTTTCCCATTATTTTTTTCGTGGACTGAAATGTATGTTCAAGTCTTTGGTTCAAAGTTATTTCTTTTTATATATAAATTATTCCGCTTCACTTGATTGGCGCATCTTTGGTCACGTGCCATTGGTCATTTGGTCCATTTGATAGTTAACGTCACCAACCGTGCAATAGCGCCATGCAAACATTTTGATACATTCAACGGTTACCTTTTTGGGTAAGACGCAACATCAGTCGCGGGCGTAATTTTAAATTGACCTCGCTTGCACAGTCCGCGGGCGCAGCATCAAACGCGTCGTCGCATTAAAGCCGGCATGTACAGTGCCATAGATGTTTTCTCGGTTTGTTTTGTTTACAAAGACTTATTTAGCTGTCATATAAAACAAATAATGAATGTTTCTTATTTGTGTCAATGGAACGAATATTTCATTCAGTGAAAGATTAAATGCTCTATTCAACTCGGCTTCGCCTCGTTTGAATGGAACACTTGATCTTTCACCACATGAAATATTTGTACCATTGCACTCATAAACATTCATTATTTGTATACCGTTTCCCCTAATGAACTATCCAAATATAGGGTTGTCAAAATAAGTCTTTAATGTCTCTTGACAAAAAAGTCTCTTGAAAAAACTACAAAATAATTAGTAGTGTTGAAAGTATTTGATAGATATAATTTTTTTTGATAACCCTCTCTTGAATAATACATGTACAAATTATGATAACATGAAATTATTAAGAAGTATTTTTCAATATACTAATTTCGTTTATTCTTTGCTTCAAGACACCATTTTTTCCCATAAACAACAACATTCTCTGTCCCCATCAACGTCTTTAATACTTTTCACTACATAACAAGAACTCTTCGCGTTTGGCTAGAGATTAAAACAATGTTACTATATGAAATATAGGGAGCTATAGGCATTACACAATTTATTGGATGATTAAAACAAAAATACAGGACAGGGATTGCATTTACAGACAATGAGACCCTGCACTCTGGGTTTCTGTTTAAACTGTCGAATAAATTATTGTTGGGCCCATAGAATTACTAGTGACCTTCTTTTAACATGAATGTGAAGTTTAAACTTACTGAATTGATTTAGCGGATTTATTGAAGCAATATTTAAGATAGTTTAGGCCTGTAAATATAGTGACTTTGTTTTCCAAACATTAGAAACATATATTGCAGGAAAGCAAGTTTAAAATTGAGTAAAAAACAATGTTAACAGATATGTGACTTAAGACACAGCATAAAGGCACATAAAAGCATAACTGTCAGAGCAATGGTATATCGGTGTTTCAGTGTTTTAAGGCAGATCTATTAATGCAAGTCTCGTCGAAGGGAGTCTTAAACCCTACTCTCCTCAAGCCTTCACTCGTAGTTACAAAAGTATATTTTGAGGAAAATCAACACAACATATAAGGCTTAATGATATAGGGCTTACTGATCTCTGAACGCGTTTATCTCAGTTATACATTTTAATCCATGACAATCTTTGACGGGCCATTACTTGACTTCTGAAAATCTAGTGAAGTACTTTCAGGTGTCATTTTAAATACAGGCTCTGTGTTTTAATCCTTATAACTTGGTCTTTGCAAATGTTTAAAAAATGAAAATAAAAAGAGGCTGCAATTACGGCTGATTCGACGTCGAGCAAACGTCGAATGCCTGAAACCTGAGGGTGTAGGTTTTAGACTTCCATTGAGGCTTACAACAACTTTTAGTTAGACATTCTTCAAAATATACCAAGATAAATTCACTGATTGTGAGAGTAGCGGGCCTGCCACGACTCGTAATACACTTTTCAAAGACATTTGAACATATTTTACTACCGATCATAAACCTCGATTTTGCAATTGTTGTGATTCGCTTCAATTATATATTTCATAGGAAATCTTATTTACAATATTTACAAAATTACCAAACTCTAGAAAAATATCTTTTAATCATCGCTTTCATCGTCTGAATGATCACTACACGGTGAAGTAGTGCAGTCCATAGCCTCTGCATCATCACATTGATGATGTTCATCACTACTATTTCTTGATATGATACCATCTGTATTAGTGTGATCAGATGTTTCTGATGCAGAGTCGCTCTGTCCAAAATGAATACCACGGGGAGACGAAACAGCTACCCGTGGTTGATTGTCTAACATTTCTGATGTTGTAATTGTATGTAATGTGTCCTCGTTACCTTCACAGTCCTTTCGATTTTCATCTAGAGGATTTTCAATAAGTGATTGTACTTTAATGCACGTCGTCATATCAGGATCCGTTGCAACCACATCAGCCTTTAATTCATCCATATCGCGTTTCAGCTTAGCGCGGCGATTTTGAAACCATGTTATCACTTGTGCATTTGACAGTCCCAATGTTGATGCAATCTCGTCACGGTCTGCTGGGGTCAGATATTTTTGATACAAGAATCGTCGCTCCAGTTCAAATATTTGTTGATTTGAGAAAGCTGTTCTGGACTTTCGCTTCTTACGTGGAGGTTGACGGTTGAAAAGGTGGAGAGGATCACGCTTGCTACCGGTAGTGGTGGCTGCAGTAATAAATAAAAGGAGACAGCAAACTTGATAAGTAGATCATTTATATTCATGACAGAAATACTTGCATTTGGAATCAGTGATTCAAAGACTTTGAATGAATGTTTTTAATCTTTTCAAACATTTTCAACGTCAAAAAACATTTAAAATGAACTGTTATTACGCTACACACTCATTGTTTACAATTGCTACAGAAAAATGATAAGCAAGTTGTATAATGTTGAACGTATTAACTCTTTAAACCCGACGGGCCGGTATACCGGCTCACGTGTACATCTACCGCATACCCGACGAGTCGGTTTACCGGCTTCAAGGTCACGTGTCAGAAACTTGATGCGTCTGTCATCAGGCATGGGTAGTTGCAATTTTCATTGGTCTTAATTATATCGGAAGACATTACTGAAGCTGTGAACCCATGGTTGATGGGTCATTTTGCTCTTATTGACTCGACAGAGGTGAAAAATTGTACGTATTTTTGCAAATTTGATCACAACTTTCAACAAATGTGGCTTTGCCCATAGACTACAGAGTAAATGTCGAATATGTTGGTCGACATAAATAATATTCTTTTGTGAATACTTGTTATTGGAATATTTCAGATTAATGTAAAATGAAAAAGTAAACAAGGGGAATCAAAATTTAAGTAAGTTTAGGGGTTATATGGTGTTTTTAAACTTTCGGGTTGGCCCGGGTCAGCGGTACAGATGCACGTGGAATGGCCAGGGTTCAAAGGGTTAACATAAGTAAGTGGAATTAAGGACAACGAGAAAGACTGACATAAACTGTTGCACTCGTCATTACATCACTGTATCATAATGACAAGGTCTTTATCCCGTCTGAACTTTTGTAAAGTATCATCATCGTCCTTGAGAGCATCATATAATTAAACCTAAGACCTCTTGCATTTATCCAATGATAAAACTGTTTGCATAGGCCATTACTGATACTCCGAAAAGTTTTCTTAATGAAGATGGTTTCAGTTACGTTCAAAATGTCACACGTGTCCCACAACTTATGGCGTGGAAATTTTGATTGTAAATCAAATTGAGCAAGTCAGATTTAATAGTTTCTATAGGTTTGTTGATCAATCTAATATAACTTATGGTTTGAGTGACACTAACCCAAAGGTAAACCTGTTTAACTCCTTGGTGTTGTATAAACACGACTGTGTTCTCTAAAAACACTGCGCGATCATCAACTATCTTATTACTTTTGACACATCAGAATGTATCGTTTACAATATGTTTCAAATACTCAGAGATATTTGGTTAAACAGGACAATTCTATATACCAACTTAAATTGTTATCTTATTGACATTTTGTTATTAATTTCCAATAAAATACAGGTAACCCATCAGGATGGAATGAGAATACTGCGTCCAAGTCAATTTCATTGATGTGGAGGGAGGGTCGTGCCTAGCTAACAGCTGTGTCAACTAGCTGAGCTGTAGGGTTCAGTTAACCCCGTTTCTCTTCTTATATCTGTTCCAATTTCAAATTAATGTAAATGTGGCTAATAAGAGAAAATAACACTATGGAGAAATGATAACATCTCAATTTGGAAAAGTCAATATTTAGGAGAGTTCAGGATGTGATGATGGTGCTAACTATGTAACCAGGGATGAAAGTGTTATGATCTAGCGAGCATCTCAAAAGTCGTTCACTGATCACATTATGTTTTACATGTTTACGTTGCAAAGATATAAAGTGTCATCACTCAGTACCTTGTTTCTATTACAGTATAAGTTTACAGTGTATTCTACGGAACTCGAGATTCATGGTAAAGTATTTTGTTTAAGAGCACACTGCATCATTTATATCGATGTCACAAAGATATACATGTATTTCATATTAGTTATTCTATAAAGTTGCCTTCTAAAAGTTGTTCTGCAATGTACAAAGTATGTATTTGCTCAGGAGGTGCTTGAGCTAATTTAAGTTTAGTTAGAAGATAAAGATGTTTTTGACGATTAAAGGGACTAGCTAGATTCCACTTCGATCTAAAAAAATGCTCTGTAAAGCTTTAAAGTTGATGTTGGTTTCACTATCCTGTGATTTTTTAAATACTAAATGTGTACCTCATAAACCATGGAAAACTACTTGTAGGTTATATTACTATAAATAAATATGTTCTATCGATTCATGTAAAAGATATGTAGGTAAAAAATTAGCGGGAAGAATCCAGGCCAGTCTCAAGAAAGGCAATGCAGTTAGAACTCTTTATATAGGCCTATACATGCACAATAAATATCAGAAGTTTATGTTACAGAAGCAAGCATGTTGTTAATTTCAAGCAATGTGCCTGTATATTTCAGACAGTGCAATGTTATTTGATTATGTATTTGTCACTGCAGCGAAGAATGGCCTTTCATCGTTGGGGATTTGCTGACATACTTGTTTTTCCACATAGTCACGTGACATAGGTCCTAAGATTAAACTTTTAACTTTTTCTAGAAACAAAATGATAATTTTATTGAAGGTATGTCCTAATACTAATAAATTGGTGAAATTTTATCGACATTTCATGGGAAGAAATGGATTAAATTCTTTGCAGAAACTGTAAATTGAAGTGATTCATAATATTTCATTCATTTCCCGAGATTCAGTTTTGAGTTTCTTGTGAAGAAACTATTAATTTACTTTTAAAATCCAGATTGTGTTACTTGAAATTCTTTTGATAGTGCATGTTTTATATATTGGATACAAACATTTTCTTAATACAGTGTATTGAAATAGTTTAGGCATAACCATGATACTATAGTGGCTGTGCTATTGGTGAAACTGTTGCCAAAAATGCCAAAGAATGCATATTGAACGATCGAATGAATGAATGAATGAATAAATGAATGAACGATGCTCATGTCCAATACCAAGATGCTCTTCAGCAGGTCAATGGATCTTTTCATTACTTAGAGACTGTCTTTCAAGTGACAGTTGCTCAAACAAGTAATATGTACTTATTTTTAAGTGTTGTTGTTGAAGTAATTTTGTTGTTTTTATTGTTTGTTAATGTTGTGTGTCCCATAAAAAAATCTTAAAACCTTCCAATTGTTGGTCACTTCTAATTTTCTCAGCTTTAACGGATAGTCAGTAAGTAAAGGAGGTTTTCATTGTCCATAGAGTCTATTTTCATTTCAACAAAATGAAGTTATGCTTTATCGTATATTTGAGTGCCAATATAAGTGATGCGATTCACGATGTCATATAGGTTCAAATTATGGGAATGGAACACCTTGGATTATACTAGTATACCTTACTTTTCCATCAAATTCATTTATTTTTTAGAGTGCTAAAAATGTATGTATATGTAAATGATGTTACGTTTGAGTGAGCAGATCAAAGATAATACTGATACTTCAAAACTTGTGAGGGTGGATTAGACAACACTGCACCTAAATATCCGATACATCATTTATTATATCAAGGTTCATATCATAAGCTATTAAATTCCAAATACATCAAGTTTGCATATTTTCTGATTATTCGGGTAAAACAAAATAGATTGAAAGGTGTTTTCTTGGACACACTGTATGAAAACCAAAAGTTTAATAATCAAAATGCTGCAGCCTATATTCACTTCCAAAGCAATAAGTACGTATTCGTGTTTGCTACTTCTTGTATAAAGCATATCGAGAATGATGACATGTTTTAAACGAAGTAAAACTCCTTTAGATGTATCTATGACACTTAAAGTACGTTTGGTCGACTTCTTTCCTTATCGAGTCAAACATTATATTTACTTTTCACATGAAGTATTTAACATTTTCACCTTACAATATTTCGTATCAACCTGTCACACAAGAAACAAAAAATCACATAGACATGGCAGTGGTTTCCCGCTACTTCTCTTTTGAATTAATAACACTAAAGCTCTTTCATATAGAAAGGATTTCATCAAATTGAGACACTATAAGAAGAGTAACACGGGTACAAATAGCAAATTTCTTACGTCTCCCGTGGTCTTCCTTTTTCCTCCTGTCATTTGCTACATGTATATAACAGCTTATAACTTCTTACTTCATGTTGTATAATACCTTATAGTATTGATTTCCCTAACCTAACATTTTGAGCGTTGTATCAATTTTAAGACGTTATGTCTTAAATAGCTCTTCTGCCTTTTGTAGAACATCATAACGTGTACAAGATGGATACTGTTTTTAAGTACCAGCCAAGAACGACTGGCAGATAAACATTAAATTGCTATTGTAAATGATGTTGTGTGCTGTAATTTCAGTGTTTTGTTGTTGGTAATGTTGGAATTTATGATGCTGTTGTTGTTTTTGTTGTTGCTGAAGATATAACAAGGATTGTGCTATTGGTTGCACTTGTTGTCAATCAATGCATGCTGAATCAATGAATAATGTTCTTGTCCAATGCCTTGATGTTTGGAGGACCTTTTCAGCACCACGAGAATGTCTTTTAAAATCATTTCAGTTGCTCATAATTATTATACTTGTTGTATTTTGGGCTGGTATGGTTAGGCCATAGGGTGTATGGGGTTTGTGTGTTGTTCATGCGGATCAGAAATAATTAGTTCGTTGTATTAGAGAATTTGTGCTAAAATTAATGTGTATCTCGAGTGTAAGATGTAGGAAACATGCTACACTATCAAAAAACGAATTTGGTAGTGATACAAATGATTTGAATGTATACAGCTGGGAAATCTAAACGTTGCAAGTAATATCATCTATTGAAACGTCATACAAATATTTTGTATATTTCTATATTCAAAGTTCATACAAGAAGCTTTTGATCAACCTATGAGTGAAGTTTTTAATAAGGTCTGCATGTCATCATCAACCTAGAAAAGCTATCATTCCAGAACCACAGTATTTTAAAACAAAAAGATCTTTATATCAATTTATCTTAGAAAATTGAGAAATTACTTTTTGTACCAAGGTCCGTAAAATTATTTTGTTCTCTAATCGAATATAAGAACAAGCTTGAATCGTGAAGGTTGTTTAATCAAGAGGTTTTAGCAATTATAAATTTATCATGAAAGTTGTAGTCAATCTAGATGGACTGGAAGGTTGGGGTTAAAACATTGTTCAAGTGCAAATCGTTATTTAAGTTATAATGCTTGGTCCTTCTACTGAATCCCTACATTT
>JXSR01S047024.1:0-15215 GCA_000969725.1 Ophiothrix spiculata
AAAATTCCTCTGTCGCAAAATATGCATATTAATGAGGTCGGTCACGGAAGGACAGCAAAACGGACGTGGTTTTTCACCTTGAGTACATTTTTGAATATTTTTATGAAAGTTATGAAGAAATTTTATTTCAAAGTTACTGAATGCATTGCTTGGTGTTTCTGCAATATTTTGCCACATTCCACATCAAAATATTCCCTACGGTTATGTTTTAACAATGCGAAATGCGAAGGGATCATGGTCACGGAAGGACGGTAACGGTAACAATTTGTCCGCTGATTTTTGGGTGCACTGAACCGTAAACAAAAAATACAACCTCATGTGTAAATTTGATCCTTCCGTAAGCCATTTAGAACAATAACACCAAAGTAAACAACCAAGAATGGGTTGAAAAAATTAAATAAAAATTACTACTTTTCATTATGAAAATCAAGAAATTTGACCAAAAATTAGGTTTTTAAAGAAATTTCATAGACATCTTTGTACAGTCTTTTCAAAATTAGGTTAATTTTAAATAGCTTCAAAATAGCTTTCTTTTGATACCAAATATATGGTAATAGCATTTTTCATTGAATAGTTACATCCTTTTTTCAATATATGTCCACTCTTTCGTGAAAATGCCCATGTAATATTCTAAATATACGAATAAAAATAACAGTTAACGTTATTAAATACAGTAAAAGGTAACAATAAATGGGTTTGATAAGTTCATGCATCAACCATACAGTACTATATAACTTCAAGTACAATAAACTGATGGCATTGAAAATAGCTTCTGTATTTCCATGATATCGAAAAATCGAATACATAACCTCCTATTGATGGAATCTAAGTCTATGAAAGTGTTAACAAGCAGAAGTGTCATCTTAATCGAAGCCTTCTTTTTATTTGAACAATAAAATTTGACATTTATATCACATCAGTCATTACTACTCGTGTATTTACAAATGAACGAATTCAGATAGTTCTTAATGTGTATTTCGCTTATGTAGCTAAACGAGTTTTCTCTTACAATATAATTTTAGCCACTAAATTGATCTTAAACAGATCGTGTTTTTTGAAATAATATAATGAGTGCTACCCGCGGTGTTATCATAATGGATAATATATTGATACAATATCTCAGGTGTCCTGAAGATTCTATAGGGATGTATATCGCCCTTTTTGTTAAAGCAGCCTATGAAATATTAAGATTACGAAACATGTAGATTTTGCACTTGTTGATTCAATATTTATTCATTATTTCTAAAAGGAAGGTTATAACTTTTCGGAAATTGTTAGTCTGTAATGCACTGCATTAACAATGGCTGACAAAAATCGGTCTCTGCAAGGTTGTACCTCTATAAATCGTACATTCGTAACGAGAATGACTCCGGGACTTACATTTAAGGTGATATATATGTCACATAAATATACTGATTTCATGTTTTGGTCAAGATGTGATGTTCCTTTTTTTTAATCAAAGCAATACCTTTATTTACTTTATTAACTTTGTCTACTTCTGTTAATATTAGCATACTAAAGCAATCCGTCTGAGGTTAGCGCTAACAATATAAATGTGTGTTCACAGGTTACAGAAACATGATCTAGAGTTCTTTATATTGTTTCTCAATTCTTCAAATTGTGTTTAAACAGATACTTCGTTTAGATAAATAAAAAAAAAAAGAATCTTCAAGATTTTGTGAATAATCATCTTATGATTAGTTGGAGAGTCTCAATCACGAAAATTGTTTATAACTTGATAACTTACAAGTAAACAGTATAATCGTACATATTCAGGGTGTTTTAGTAAAATGATAATTAGAAAAAATACTCACCTAAGGCGGCCGGGTTTTTTACCATTTTGTTCTTTTTTTAATAAGGCTGAAAAAATGGTTTTTGTTAGCCTGCTTGGATCAAGAGCTGTGGATTTAGATGACTTGTACTACTCATATCTTTAATGTATTTGTCAAACACCTTTTCTGTGCTTGTTTGAAAAAACTATCAAAAATTGGTTTTAATGACTTTTAAAATGGAAGTTTCCTATTTAAAAATGTGTTGTTAAAAGTAAATGTTTTGTGATATTCCCTTTACAAAAATAAACAAGTCACGCATGTTAAGGCTACGGTCCCTAAATGGGTGCCACTTTTGCCAACGGCATCTTTACTGCAACTTTTTACCTACTTACACATATCAGAATAATACAATTTTTGGCGTACATATGTAATAGAGTCTCTAGTTTATACATGAGACTGTAGTAGCGATTTCACATCCATTATCAAGGTCAAAATTACGTCAATAAACTACTTCGAAAAATTTACACCTTTTACGCCAAAACCTTGAAATTTTATGATTTTCGAACGATTCGCCTGTTTTCAAATTTTGACAGATTGTAGGCTTGATACTCCCTATTGAATTACAAATAATACTTTATAAATGTGTTGTGTTGATTTTGAATGATAATGTAACAAACCCGCGTTGTTTTGCCCGAAAAACCAGGCGTGAATTATGATTCTGAGTTCGCCCTGTTTGAGCTGTGAATAGCCTGATTTTAGTATCTATATTATCTACATTTTGTCTGATATACGCATTCGCATAATTTACTTACAAATCGAGCATTCCAATTAGGCAAAAATTCCAATTTTTATGTAAACAAAAGAAAAATACGGCATTCTAATGTGTATGTTTTAGATTTTAGTTCACGATCTCAACAATGTCTTGATAGCTCAGCGGTAGAGCGCTCGCTTCGTAATGCATGACTAACTCCTGCCATAATCCATGGTTCGAATCCCCGCAAAGGCAGTGGAAACTATTTATCTTTTCATGATAGAAAAATAGTTAGGATTCTCATTTTTCTGAGCATGTGGATTCCTCGTACCCTTAAGACACAATTACTTCGTTTTCTTGTGACATGTTTAAGAAGAACAAACCCAATTGGGTAATTATAGTTTACATAAATTCAACGTTGTGTAGACAGTCCAGGATTTCTAAACACCCTTTTCACCGTGCAGCCAATGGTGCAAATCTTAGTACAAAGTAATGTAAGTTGATATACTTGAAATAAACAACAGCAGTGAGGCTCTTCTTACACTATTCTGAAAAGAGATACTTATATACATATGCTTCCTTTTCATGAGGCATGTTGAATTATTTCACATACTTATCACAGTTAAACAAATGTTGGGAATACACTAGGTGTCCTATGAAACCTTGCCACACATGATGCCCGTCAAGATATTCAAATTTTGATATTTTTAGACTCTTTTAACATTAAGTGTTGCATAAATAAATGTTCAATTACTTACTGTTAAAGGTGCAATTCGTGATCGAGGGTTGCATTAATGTGCACATCATTTAAAGCATTCTAGAAAAACAAAATGCATGTAGAAAGAGAAAGGCGTTAGTGTGTTTTCAATATGTGATGGCTCTCCCGGGAAAAGGGAACTTTTTTCAAGAAACTTGTGAAAATAGGCAGCAAAAAAAATAAAGGAAATAATAAAGATTTCTAGCAGATATTCTGTTGTAAAATTTAATCGCCTTGGTTTATTTCAACAAGGAAGGTGTCATTTTAAAGCTTAGAAAATGCTGTAACAGACGATATGATAAAATCAAAATTGATATCATCTTCAAAGTCCCCCCTTTCGGGGTGAGTCATCACTATGTTTCTTTCAAAGAAAGATCAAGAAACCGTACCCTAGATAGGCTATTTAAAATAAAGTAGCCTAATCCAATTTAAGAAATGTAAGGCGGCTTTATATAGCTTATTTCTGCCTAATTTCTGAAACGTTGATAAATTAATGACCCTGTTTTTAATACAGGTTCCAGTACGTGCTAAAACAAACTTATAATACATTAATTTTACAATGTTAAAGTCCTAATAGCTTGGGAGATATAGCATAAAATTGTAAAGTTATTAGTGGTATACTTTTTCTATTTCTTTTGTACTCACATAACAGCCTCATCCCTAGGGTTGCAAACACTGTCTTTTTAATAAATTATGGCCCCACCCCGTATTAGTATGAAACATGTTTTGGATCAACACTAAGATTTGCGAAAGGACATAAATTCAGTCACCAAAATTTCGAGTTGAAATCACGCATCTCTTTCGAATTCAATATTCGAAACAATGAAGTGAATGAAAGCACTTGAAGCCTTGAATGTATTTTCAGTAGGCTTCGGGTAAGATTGAAGGATGAATGAAACAATGAAAGCACAAATATCATCTGAACTTCTCGCAAAATTTGGATGGCAGTCATTGATACCTTTTTTAATTTGTCAAAAACCTGACAGCACTTGTAGTCTATGGGCTCAGACTCGAAACCCTCCCCCCTAGGGGGATTTTTGGAGACAGGTATTTTGGAACCCTTACCCCCAGAGATGTTCAAATCAGGTTGTCTGCAAATTGACCAGTGGTGGGTGTGGCCGTGGGGGCGCTTTTTTCAAAATGGCCGCCAAAATAGTATATTTTCATCATAAACAACTTCAAGCAACATGTAAACAACTTTATATCCAAATTTATCATTGTTAAATGGCTTTTAGAGATTAAGCAAACACATTGGAATAAAAAATGATGTCACATGCACATTAAATATTCAAAATGGCTGCCAAAATGGCCGCCAAATAGCATATTTACAAGAAAATTGACCAATTTGGCCTTTCCATGGCCTAATATTATAAAAGAACCAATAGAAAGACATGTTAAGGATTATAATAGGATCATCCTGTCATTAAATCATGTCATTCACGATTCAAATTCAAAATGGCGCCCATGTAAGATCCAAAATGGCTGCAAAAATACAATTTTGTTACTTAAAATGGGCTGTAGTGACACTAAAACAAGAATAAACCCCTTTATAATGTGGACTAAATAAAAGAAAATGGCCTTTATGATAAGAAGACACCAATTCATGTTGCTAATATGCTTCACATCAAAAATGGCATTCATAATAAGGTCCAAAATAGCCGCCAAAATGCATTTTTGTCTCTCAAAATTCGGTGAAAATGACATAAGAATAGGATTAAAACAAAAATTCATTCAATTTAATAGAAAATGCATGGCTGTTAGCGTAACAGAGGATCAATTATTTCCTAAACTATGTTGCTAACATGTTTAAAATCTAAAGTGGTGCCCATAATAAGGTCCAAAATGACTACCAAAATACATTTTTGTCATCTAAAAATGGATTAAGAGTGCCATTAAAACCCTGTTAAAGACTTCTTTTTTAAAAATATCAAATTAATCAAAGGAAAATGACTTGCCATCAGATCATTCTGTCATCAAATCATATTTTTTACATTAAATTCAAAATGCACCCATGTAAGATTGCCACCAAAATACAATTTTGTAAATTGAAATGGACTAAAGTGACATATATGAAACAGGATTAAAACCTACAACGCATTCAAGTTTAATGAAAAATGAATTAAAGTGACATAAAAATAGATTATAAATAGTATCATCATTCGAAACGATCAATAAACAATTGCTTTTTAGAGCAGACCAAAAAACTTACACACTTTTTTCAAAACAACCAATGGAAAATGACTGAGGGTACTTTGAGACCTAATTCTCCTCTAATTCTCTTGCTAACATGTTTCAAATCCATATTGGCGCCCACAATAAGGTCCAAAATAACTGCCATTTTTTGCCACACAAACATTGGTCAGTGACATTACAACAGGGTTAACAACCTTAAAACATTCAAAATCACAAATGAAAATTGACTTTTAGGGTAACAACAGATCAATTCCATATCCGGAATCTAAAATCTGTTGCTAACATGTTTGTTTATGATATTGAAATGAATCTGAATCCGAATGTTTCATATCCAAACTGCTGCCAATGATAGGGTTATTATTGGCAGCATTGGCTAATCCTAATCATAACGTTTAAAATGGTCATCAAAATGGATTTTTTGTTCACTAAATATATTGGGGGAGAAGAGAAAACTTAAAACTGTAGTGGACATAATGATCAATGGAAATGATTTTGGATCTATCAACAGATCAATTCCTTCTTAAAGTATGTAGTTAATATAATTCTAATCTAAAATGGAACCTCTTTGTTAAAAGGTCCTCAATTGGTGCCAAAATGCAATTTAAAACTAAAAATGCAAAAGTGGGAGATAAATACAGCTATAAAAACAGTGAATATTCAAACCAACCAATGGAAACTGTTTATGAGGGTTACAAAAGAAACATTTCTCCCAAACACTGTTATAAAACCTGTTTTAAATCCAAAACGATGCTTACAATGAGGTCGAAAATAGCTACCAAATACATTTTGCAATAAAAATGAATAGGATTGACATTAAAACTGCTATAAATATTGCAAAATAATCAATGGAAAATAGTTCCTTAGAAACAGATGTCCTCAAAATATGATATTAACATGTTGCAAATCCTAACAGGCACCCATAACGAGGTTCATCACTACCATCAAAATACAAAAAAATGTATTTGGCAGCCATTTTGTACCTTATTATGGACATCACTTAGGTTTGAAAAATGAAATTAATCCTAATTAAGGTATTAGTAGTACGTCGGTTGTTGGACTCTAAGCCATTTTCCTTTTGATTATTTTTGAGTATTAAAGCTTTTTATTGCTGTTTTAATGACACTGTGATTCATTTTGAGCCACAAAATTGTATTTAAGCGGCGAGTTTGGCCCTAATTATGGGGCCACTTTGGATATGAAACATGATAACATGGGGTAAAAGTGGGTCCGTTATTACCACAGAGCTATTTTCCATCAATTATTTTCGATATTTAACGCTTTAAATGCTGTTTAAATGCCACTCTTATTCATTTTAAGTGTATTTGGCAGCCATTTTGGATCATATTACAGAAGCCATATTGGATTTTAACTATTTTGACAACCCCATCAATGGAGAAGTGGGTTTGTTGTTACACTGAGAGCCATTATTCACTGATTATCTTGACTATGAAAGATTTTTAATGCCATTTTAGTCCTACTCTAATACATTATTAGGGATGAAAATGTATTTTGGCGGCCAATTTGAACCCTTTTTGGTGCCATTTTGGACTTGAAACATGTTAATATCCAACCGTTAGGGAAGTATGAGTGAATTGATATCTTTAAAGCCACTTTTAATTGATGATATTGAATATTTAAGGATTTTTTAATGTTATTTTACTTAACACCCAATCCATTTTACGCACTTTGATTGAGAAAAATGTATCATGGCGGCCATTTTTGAATATGTTTTTGGCGCCATTTTGGATTTGAAATATATGAATGACACCATGCTAGGACAATATGATCCTGTAGAGAACAAAAATGTTTCTTTCTATTGATTTTAGGCATTTTAAAGTCTTGTTTTGGTATATTTTTATGAAATAACGTTAATTTGCGGCCATTTTGAATTTTAAACATGCATATGTCGTAATTTTATGACAACTGTATTTGTTGCAACTCCAAAAGCTGTTTCTGGCTGATCAAACTGGACATAAAGTGGTTTACATATCAATTAAAACTGTTTTATGGTGAAAATATGCTATTTTGGCGGCCATTTTGAAAAAAGCGCCCTCACGGCCCCACCCACCACTGGGCAATTTGCAGACAACCCGATTTCAAAACCCTAATGCATAAGGATCCCAAAAATACCTGTCTCCGAAAATCCCCCTAGGGGGGGGGGGGGGTTGGCATAGCCCATAGACTATTGAATTCTATATTTTCATATAGAATTCAAATGCTGTCAGTTAAAAGTTACATGTAGAAGTATCGGGTAATGATATTTAAAGCGAGGTGAGTATAGGAGGTTTTACAAAACCATTCTTGACGTGACATCTTTTGAATGTACTGAAGACACAATAGAATTTGAAAATTTCAAGCTAATCGATTATACTTAACACCATCATAAATATTTCAAACGGACATTGGATGTAAAATTAAATATAGGGGAAGCAAAGAACATAGTGCGTGTTATAGAAAAGAAACCTTAAAAAAAGAAAAGAAAAAAGAAGAAGCCTTGAATGTATTTTCAGCAGGCTTCGGGTTAGATTGAAGAATGAACGAAACAAATAAACAAAACAAATTATACATGACATCTTGCAACTTAATACCGACAACAAACGTGTTATTTTCAGCTGCGAATTTGAGCCAATTTGCTCTAATACACAATCAAAGAATTCCTTGAAATGAAAGCTGACATGATCTTTAGATAATCAAATAATAAAATGTCTTCTACAGTTTTACTTTAATATTTCGAGAGTATAGTTTATACAGCTTTAGCATAATATTCTAAATGAAGATAATACAGATCTAAATCGGATTCCTTTATCATCTTATGACAAGATGATCCGTTTTTGAAAGGAAATGCCAATTTCCACTAAGTAACAGTTTTCCCTAGTGGATTAGTTGGTAATACATTCAGATCAATGACATTCTACGAGTAGTATAGGTCAGTTAACAGCATTCTAATGTTAACAGCAAAATGGTCCTGTTTTTTTTATATAAATGGCATAATCTTTGGTCATTTACATGTCGTCATAATTGGAAAAAAGTTAATCCATAGCTGAATTGCTAAAATTATTTGATGTTTATACCCACTTCGTCATAAATAATCAATTAATGAGAGTCAACCTGTAAGAATGGACAACGCGCAGATTAACATGTGATAAGTTTTACTTGTTAAATATTTTAACTTCTATATCTGCACCAAATGAACCTTGTCCTTTATTTTTCTAATTCGCAATATTACTTCATTTATTGTCATTCATGCTTTTTTAAAATACAGCTGAATATATAGATTAAAATATGGCAAAAATAGCTACTCGGTTTGTTAAAAATCTCTGACAATCTTTAAAAATTAAACTGATTTGTCACATCGATTTCCATAGTAAGATGACATGTAATATGACATGTAATAATTGGGTATGAATAATGGAAAACCTATCTTTGTTATACATTTAAATGCAATAGTCAGCTTGAATATCCTTTCTATACCTTTTTTGTTGAACATAAGACAAGTATAGAGCAGATCAATAAAGACACGATTATCTAACTGTTTAATTTGAAAAAAAAACCAAGACATAATGAATACTAGATTGACTTTGAAAATATTAAAACTGGTCAATATTTCTGAATTTGAATTCTAAAACAAGTCTAAATGAAAAATTAAGCGTATGTTTATGAATATGACCTTTTATATTATTATTATTATTATTATTATTATTACTTTAAATAAGAAGCATAGACTGATAAAATAGAAATTTGAGGTATAGCAGTATATCTTAAATGAATAAAGATGTGTTCAATGTCGCATCATTGAAGATAATGCAAGCTGACTGCACCATCCAAATGATCCAAATATATACTTAGTAAGCCGCCTTAAAACGAGATATAAATATACCAAACTGGAAAATGGAGAAATGGAAATTTCTGTAATTGTCATCTTGGGAATTCTCCAAGCAAATGGACTTTTTTTCGTATAAGAGCCAATTTGTCATTAATTGGACGCCATATAATATATGGACACTGGACAAGTGCTCGAGTAACAAATAATAATGCAACCAGATTCTTTCCTGTGTATAAATTATACAATGTATTCCGTAACAAATAAATTATAACGATTTTAAAAACTAGAAACACTGTTCTTTTGCAAAGGCCAATATTGCTATGTGGTTGAATCCTTTTGTTATTTTAGTGAAGGTGAGATGGGATCCTCTTCATGACGCCGGATAAATCTTGAAAATGTTTTCATATGTTTGGAATTTGATTTGAAGTCATAAAGTACATTAATATAAAGTATAGATTAATTTCAGGTCAAGAGCAACATTTAAACACTTGACCTTTGACCGTCTATTTGACCCAAAAATGACCTCTTCATGACATTTTTATAAACTTTCTCGTTAATTAAGACATGCTATGATAATTATATCTTTATCAAATTTCATGTAAATCAGAAGAATAACGCATTTTACTTTTGACCCCGGGACCCTTTATGACTGGTCATTCGGATCAACTTTAAAGACTCTGGTCAGTGTAAAAATTTCCAATGCTAATTTTGATTAGTCTGTCATCAGCTAAGCACCTGTAAAGGTCATATCCAGGTCATATGTCCAGGGTGGGGTTAACCCATTAAAATTTACCTTTGCCCCAAATTGACCCCTATATAGTCCTGTATTATTTTATTTAAACTGTTCTCAGGTTGCTCGAGAGGTCGTTAAGTACTTGTCAATTTCAGGTGACTCGGAGCACTTTGGAAATTTTAACCTCGAACCTCTCTATGGTATTTTTTACAATCTATCTACGGTATCATAGTAGAATTATTCGGTAACCTTAGCAGATAAAACTGATTTTTACGATTTTTAACAAAATTGGCCTCCGTGACTCCTTGGTCATTTATAAGGTTATGAAATGTAAAATATTTGTAGCCATTTATAAAGTTCAAAGTTCAAAATTATGTAAAGGTACATGTATGCAAGTTTCATCAAAATCAAACCAATCCAGGGTGCGTTTCAACATTAAAGATTATAAAATCGCTCATGCGTAACCATTCAAATGTAAACAGTGGCCATATTGATTTTGGAAATGTTATTATTGTGCGCAAAATTCAACAATAGCAGATTATCTATAAAAATAAACTGCGCGCAAGAATAACAATTTAAAAACCAATATGACCATTGTATCCATATTAATGGTCCACAAAAGTGGTTTTGTACATTTTTCCTAAATTTCATGTCATCATAATAATATTATTTCAACTATGAAAAAAAAAACCATTTGCAAAATTCACATTTATTTATTTATTTATTAGACTTTATATCACCTTTCACTCCTCACATTTATCTATATCAATATAGATCGTATCACAAAACAGCTATAAACTACTCTGTTTACTGATATTCTGTAAACATCTTTAGAAAAATGATCGTATGTTAAACGGATCTGTCACATCGATTTCGGCTATAATAGAAATCGATGTGACAGATCTGTTTAATTATCATCTGCATAAAAAACGGTTTTTTGATACTGTATATAGCAATCTCAAAATTATTAAGAGGGTTTTTTTCAAGGTAGTTGAAAAATAGGTTATATTTTCCAGGTTTACAACACTATCTTATGTTATAAGCTGGTTATAAAGTACCCTGTCTATTGAAGTAATAAGCTGTCAACGCAATTTCTACTTGTATTTTCTAAAGGAAATTTGCTTTCATGTAGGGAGGAAGTAAGATGGAAACACTGAAGTCATTGCATATACATTAATAACCATACCTGGTCATGCTTTTTAATGTGGGCACCCATAAAAGGAGGATTTGTTACATGGAGAGTGATTTATGCATCAATTTTTGTCATATCTTTTCAACAATCAAATGAAATGACATAATTCTGGTATGATTTTAAAGACAATTTAATCGACTTTCAAAGAATAGAACCCAAATGAAGTGATTAATTAATGACCCGTTAAAGCTACTTTGCTAGGGGTGGAGGTGGGTGTGGTTGAGGCGGGTGAGGTTGAGGCATCATTATTCTGTCATATCTTCTGAAAAATCCACTAAAGTGTCACAAATCTTATATGATTTTAAGGCTAGTTATTGTTTATCAAAAACAAGTTGGAATTATCCCGAATAATGTTGATACTTAATGCTATTAACAAGTTTAAGTCAATAAGCTAATTTAGCCAGAGATGAAAACAGGCATAAATGTGGTTGGTGTGGACGAGATATGTACATTGTGCATCAAATTTTGTCACAACTTTTCAATAATCGTATGAAATGTCATAATTTTGGTATGATTTTGAAGATAATTTATCAGTCTATAGAATCAATTAAAAATATTAGTCAAATAAAGGTATTTATCAACTCTAATCAACGATTACCAGGAAGGAGTTAGGTATGGATGAAGTGAGTGAGATGTAACACAAATGGGCCCCACCTCAAAAAGCTTGACCACTTGAACTCTGGGTCTGTCACATCGTTTCCTGCTTAACCGCAGAGAAGAGCTGGGTAGAAAGTCACATACGATCTTTGTTGATTTGATTGATTTTCTGATTATGTAATGACAGAAGAACTATGTTGTCTGACCTTAAGATAAAACCTGCTCTATTTATAGCCCTAAAGGAAAAGAAACAGTATATTGCATGTTATGTATGTAAATGAAAGTGATTACCATCCCCACGTTCAAATGATATAAAATAAGTATGGTATTGCCTTTTAAGTTTCTACATCAATTTATTCCATTTCATGAACTCCAAAAACATATTACAAAGTTTCACTCATTTATCAACACGAGCCTCTATTACAAACAAGATTTTTATTTCCAAGTGTCATATCAGTTCGGCGGAACTCACAATTCGGATACGTATCCGAATTTGGATACTCCGTACCACAATTCTGATACCCGTATCCGAATTTGGATTAAAAACAGCTGAAGCGGGATATCAGCTGAAATGAGTATTCAGCTTCGCCGCGCACCATACCGGTATGAATAAAAGTCAACGACATTATCATCATTTGTCATATAAATTCTAAGAAAGTATTGGCCAAATTATTTTGCCTTCTGTGATAAGAAGGCGCTATCAGGACATTTTTCGAAGCTGTTCCGCTGGAATTGCACAGATGAAAATGACATTTCCACAGATACATTTATCATAAATGCAAGAAAGATATTCTACATGTACTTGCTAGCTTGCGCTATCGATTAGTTTCCTGCGCCACGACAGGCGTATCATAATTCAGATACCCCTCCATATCCTTATTATGATACGGGTATCACAATTTGGATACGAAATGTACGAAAGTATCCGAATTCGGATCCGTATCCGAGTTGTAAGTTCCGCCGAACTGATATTTCAGTTTGTAAAACTAAGGCATAGAAAACGTATCGTTTAACATATTTAATCAGTCACATAAAAGTTTTGAACCAATGCCAGTACTGAAATGGTGATAGTTAAATGTTTATATATGCCCGCCCATTTTTGTTTTGTTTTGTTTTGTCAAAATATATCACACCTTTCTGGTAGTCACATGTTTCACCTAACTATAAAAAGCTAGTAAACGATGTTTTGCAATCTACACTTAAACATACGAATGATTAGATTTCATTTATATTTGGTCAAGAAAAATTATCTTTGTCTGATTTATAAACTGGGTTGATGAAGTCCACAGAGTGTGAATGAAAATGTGCAAGTAAGTCAACAATTACATTAGATTTCAAGTACATGTATATCGTTTCTGACATAGGTGCCTTTTTGATAACTCACAAAATGACAATGCTGAGGTATTTACATTTTACGAGTATTTAGAAGGGAATTTATGCTATTTTTCGCAAGGTTTATTGGATCTAACAGCTATAGATTTTGTAAACAATCATTTCTCAACAAGTTACATATATAATATAATAACCCGATTGTATGACAACATATATAAGTTTGTGTAAGATTTGTATAATCCAGTATTATCACGATTCGACTGATTCTTTTTTCTTTTTTTTGGACCGAATATTGATATGATTCATGTCAAACTAACATTAAATATTGCGTCAACTTTGACGCAATATTTAATATTAAAATATCATGTTTTAGCAAATAACATGCCTTTAATGTACATTTAGAAAATATCAAGAATGATTTTAAAACCTTCATACTCTTCGGGTTTTTAATCATCATTACTTGATCGCTCCGATATGTATAGATTCAAGTGCTGTCAGAATTCTGACAAGTGAAGACAGGTATCATTGATTGCCAACCCATTTTGACGTAAATAACCTACTCTAATTTCACAAGTGTTTTAGGTAATATCGAAACCGAATATTTTATTGTTTTAGTTTAAGGCTATTTTTATCTGAAATTAAAATGTAGAATCCAAAGTTCTAACAACAGGTACTTCTTTGGCTTTCGAGCTTTTGACATTTTAAAAAAAAAATATTTTTCGGTTGATTAGTCTTCCTTCGCTTTTTCACCGTTGTTTTTCATTTTAAAGTAAATGGTATTAAATGCCTAGCACTACAATCGGGCTCGACTGATTTGGCTTACTGACAAGAGAGGCCCACCTGCGATTCGACTGTCAGTGACTTTATAGGTCAGTGTTCTATGTAGAGTCAATGGATATATTTTAGTATAGTGAAGTATATCTATAGGCGAGGGTTGCAAGTGCGACTTGGTAATGCCATACTAAAGTTGTTGCGCTTTCAGTAACACTGTCTATGGCAAATTCGCAAAGAAAATCACTTATAACATGTATAAGTGTTTCAGCTGACGTAAATGATTAAAACTACAAAGGTTTATGATTTCAGAGACGGTAACATTTGAGCACCTGAAACACGCTGCTGTTATTACGATGTTAAACAACGTCAAGATTTTAGGAATTTTCTCATGAGTAGATATTGTTATGTGGACCTGAATTATTTGTTTTTGTTGATTAATTAATTGTTTAATTTTATCAAATTTGCATAAATTAAAGTACAAATCAGATGCTAGATGGTGTAGTTTCCATAATTAGATCATTGATCAGATCATCTTTAGCCCCGGCACTTTGGGAATTCGAATTGCTATATTGGGTGTTTGTATCTATCTTGCATTGTTAATATACTAGATGGGAAATTCCCAGAGTGTTAAAAAATAATGACATCGTGGGGGAATTTTGATAAAAATGTGGAAACTTTGGGCTGTGCCGTGTGAGATTTTGGCAGAAGTGAAATGGACGCTGTTTTGTGTGGATGGATTTTGACAAGTTGCAGTTATACTGATAAAGTGGAATTGACTTTGGAGCAGCTTGAGTACTTCTGGAGATGCTGATTTTGGTGGACGGAGTTTTACAGCTGAGTGGAGTTTGCTAATTAAACTTTGGATGATGGAGATTGGAGATAACCATAGTCGGAGTACAACGGATAATTGAGAATTAAAGACAAACTGTTATTTTAATATTTAATTTCCGAGTGGATTATGTGCGTGTGATTCAGCTTTTAAGCCAAGTGGAGCTTCGTTGTGATTGTTAGACAATTGTGTGGAAATCGCCATTTGATTTCGCAAGGACAGTTTTGGTTTTACCTTTTGCCAGCTGGATTCCGGGACAACTGCAAGTTTACTCAAGATTTTAAAGCCGTGGACATTAATGAACAATCTCGGACTATAGCGTGGAATATAAACTTTGTGAAATATCCTAGGATCGCGCGGATTTCGCAGCGGTATCTGTAAGTTATTTAAAAGTAATATTTTAAGACAACAAGCAAATTTGTAAGTTAAACCAAAAACAAATATTAAAGTTTTAAGAAAGTT
>JXSR01S047025.1:42632-53657 GCA_000969725.1 Ophiothrix spiculata
ATGTAGTTAATGAGGAAATCCCTAATGAACCAGTGTCACATGCACCCGCCCAGTAGTGAAGGGTCGCAGCTCATACCTTTTTAATAATATTTTGCAGCATGAACAGCATTTAAAGGGGCATTGGACAAAATTTTGAATTTTTATTTGTGGATGATTTACACTTCATATGTTAGAAAATAACAATCAACTACCAGATATTTGGAAACTGTTGATCAAAACCTTGGAAAGAGTCAAAAATTTGAATTTTATTTTGTTTGTTGATCTTGGGTATGAGGCAATTCTCTATACGTCTTTATTGATGCTATATATTAAGGAAGAGCCAACGATTTGTTTAAAAAACATTCCTTTCACCATGTTCACGTCATAGATTGCAGGTAAATCAAAAGATATTCGGAGTTTGCATTAGATCCCTTGAAAAGACCAAT
Organism: Ophiothrix spiculata; assembly: GCA_000969725.1. Taxonomy (NCBI): domain Eukaryota; kingdom Metazoa; phylum Echinodermata; class Ophiuroidea; order Amphilepidida; family Ophiotrichidae; genus Ophiothrix; species Ophiothrix spiculata. Next base: position 43,058 of record JXSR01S047025.1, read on the forward strand.
TTAAAAAATTCAACTATAGAGAATGGTATTTATCGTTGTCTACAGCGATAATTAAAAATAAAAGAATATATAAATATTTTGATATATAGGGTTGGAATTTGGCATTGAAACTTTGCATGCAGTAATTTTTACCGCTAATGCTTCAAATGATGCAAAAATCTCAAAATGCTTGGGGAAAAGTTTGGGGATGATGCTGAACTTGTCCAATGCCCTTTAAGTGCCCTTTATATCCTTACCTAATATGGGGTACTCAAATTTGGTCTAGGGTCTAGGCACAAATTTGTGCAAATTTTGCCTTAGATCACTTAATTCATGTCTTTGTACAATTATTAGTTGACATTTTTGGGATATAAGGAAAAGGACAATTGACATAACAGATCGCCTAATTTTTGCAAACCATGTTTGAAACATGGAGTGTCCTCAAACCACTATTATACAAGAGTACCCAGCCAGGCATTCATTTTTAAGTAGAGCAAAAGCAATAAGTGCTCTTATATTTAGCTCACATTTAATTGCTAATTCAATCAGTAAAATTATTGGATAATTTATATTAAAAGTTTTTTATTTTTACTTTATTTATAGTGAATACTTTTAAGAATACAGTTACAGTACCCAATGGTGAGTAACCCCCATTTGGGGATTTGTCATATAAGCTTGGTTAATTGAATGTATATTTTGGAAAGCATTAATTATCACACACCTGTTAGTTAATTATGGTATGTGATACCTACTTATGAGATCAGACATTCAGATATGTGTCCCGCCGCGGCAAAAGGGTGCAGTTGTCGGCTCCTACATGTTGCTCATTGTAGCATATCTGATGTATAATAGCATACATCAGATATGCTACAAGGAGCAACATGTACGAGCCGACAACTGCACCCTTTTGCCGCGGCAGTCCACATATAGGCCTACTCTCTTTAATGTATATAAAATATGGAAATTTCTATCTGTCTTAAGAGTGAAAATCGTTTCACTCTCAAGAGTGAAAAGAGTGTAAATGTTCAATCCTTTCTAAGAGTGATCATTATCGTCACGCTATTTTTGAGTAAATAGGCTTAAAAGAATAAAAACCAAAAGAATCACTTGGAAAAGAGTGCATATCAAGGATCACTCCCAAAGTGGATTGAACAGTTTAACTTGTAAAGAGTGAATTTTCAATCCTTAAGAGTGAAATTCACTAAATAGAGTAAGATTTCATTTGAAAAGAGTGAAATGATTTTCACCCTTAGAAAGATTCAGCAGAATAATTGAAATTCTTGTAATGTAAAGCATCAAACAATGTAAGGGGACAGGCTCTTTAATATAAATCGCATAAACGCCGCATCATAAGTTCCTACCCATGATTTCTATAGGCCTGCAGATGAATAACATTAACATTTTTCTGATAATTTTTGGCACACTAACAAAGTGTCATCAATTTGATGTCAGAATATATAAAATTATCCAATAAGCGACACCGATTTGCAAAGAACAGATTATTTTAAAAAATTGCCTCTGAATTCAATTCTGGCTAATTCCTGAATGACACACTGAAGGTAAAACCATAAACACAACGAATACACACTGTGAGTAGCTGGGATCAATAACCCTAGGATTCACTCCACAGCGCAGGCTATTCAATTCAACGTGACGACACACGATAACATTATTGACCCATTGAATACCATAGACAGTAACCTGTGGCTCTGTACTCATTTGATACTGATCATGGTCTCTGCGTGTAATTGATCAATTCGAACAATTGAATTCAGAGGTACTTTTTTTAAATTGAGCATTCTTTACGAATCGGTGTCACATGTTAAAGAACTTAGTACATTCTGACTACAAATCGATGAGACTTTGTTGGTGTGCCAAAAATATTCAGAAAAACGTTAATTTTCATCTGAAGGCATGTAGAAATCATGTATAGGACTTTATGACGCGGAGTTAAATACAAAGCAGCAAAGCAAAGGAGTGTCTTGTGGCTTTTACAAAATAGAGACAAAAGCATGTAAAGAAAGTAATTATATTTTTGACAGATTTTCACTTGTCAAATTGGACTGCTGTTTTAACAAACAGAATGTATAGAAGCTGTCTGCTCCCCTACTCGCTCCCCAAATTAAATCAAAGTCCCAGCAAAGTATAGTGTTTCAACATATATTACTCTGTTAATGTCACTGCAAAATTTAACAATTTTATGGGTTAATTTTCAAAATTTTCCAAAATTATGGTGCAAATTTGGGCAATATAAGAAAAACTTATATGTCATTGTTTACCAATTTGCACCAAAATTGTGCAAATTTTCATGAATTTACGCAATATTTTAGTGATTTGCTACTTTTTAAAAATTTTGGGTGTACAGTTTTTATGTATGAGCAAGAACTCTTTCGCCCCCCCTCAAATGAAAACGTCTGGTTACGTCGCTGGCAAGATATTTCATAACCCATTATCTTTTAAAAATAACAAACATTTGATTGTATGTATCAAATTGTATCTACTCAAAGTTAATGAATTGGTGTTAGAATAATATTAAATGTTTGAAAATTATTGAGATTTCCAGGGAATGCACACCATTATAATTTCCATGTAGGAAATATACTGCAAATAACAGTGTGATTGTTCACTGCATCCTTCAAGCGAGATAGGCCCTACTGAATAAATTTGAATTGCACCCAATTTCTGGTGCGAAAAGTTCTCTACCCTGGAAATCTTTTATTTTGATTTGTCCTTTTTCACAGAAATATTTTGACAGTAAATAAGTTGTGTCCATAGCTAAAAGACTCAAACCAATTTTGTGACTATACCAACACAAGTAACAACAAAATAATGCTAGAATTAGATTATTCCTGTAACTAAGACTGTGGGAAATGCATTATTTTCTCAATAAAAGCCTACAGAAATTTTCTTTCATAAAATAATTTTCACCCTGTGATTTAAATGAATATCTTAGATATAGTTTTGCCAATTGATAAGTCCCTTTTCTCTGAAATATTTGATAATAAATTTGCCATGGGTAGGCCTACATATTAAAGGAGCATGTCTGATTGCTTCAACTTTTTTTCAAACTCTTTGAGATTTTAGTACTAAAATATTGCTCATATTTTTCTCATAACCCACATGAATTTTCACGACTTAGTTAAAGCAATACTATAAAGTGTTGAAAATGAAGCGTCACCCATGACTTTTGATTTTTAGGGCTTTTTGGGATTGTTTTTGGTAAATATAAATACCCTCCAAACGATTTGGCTCAAAGATGCTTACTTTTTCTGTTATGGCCATTTGTTGAATTAATTTTGGGATCCCAAATTTAATTCAACATGTATTAGTATAGGAAAGCATGCATGTCCTTTTTATTTATTTTTCAGTAGCAAAACAATTTTTTGACAAAATACACTTGAAAACGCTTTAAGATGGTCACATTCCTTCATTTTATGATGTTTTTACTATTACTCATTTTTGATCAAAATCTTATAGTATTGCTTTAAGTCCCAATTCAGAGATATAAGCCTATTATATGAAAATATGTATAATTATGGTTAATTTTACAAAGTAACATATATGTGGCTCTGAAAAATTATACAAAATTGCCCACAAAATTAAAAAGTGTTGACCGATTCAGCTGGAATTGAAACTTACACCTCTTTAGTGATCATCTTTCATATGTTGCCGTCCATTCCAAGGAGCCGTAAATGCAGCAAACTTCATTTTGCGATACAGGTGAATATTTTTTTCTCAAAAAAAAAACAAAAAAAACAAAACAGGTGAATATATCTGTTTATTTTGAGGACAATCAACAGAAAATATAGGACTTACTGATCTTTGAACGTGTTAATCTCATTTATACATTTTACTCCCTGACAACTTTTGACGGACCATAACTTGACCTCTGACAATCGTGTGAAGTGCATTAAGGTTTCTTTAAAAGGATAAAATGGCAAGAGGCTGCATTTAAGTCTGGTTTGGGATGCGGACGCTCACATATGACATTGAAAACTAAATTTTGAATAATCGGACCAAGCTTCTTTAAGTTATGTCCATTCAGTATTTCAGGTTCATGTCATTGAACAAGTTCAGCAGCATCCCCAAACTTGATTTTAGCCATTTTGGGCATTTTATATTATTTGAAGTGTTCACAATAATAATGGAAGCATGCAAAGATTCATTTTCAAGAGCAACTTGAGCAGTTCTGATGAGTAAGTGGCACTTGTTACTATGTCTGGACCAGTAGTAAGTACTAGTACTAGTACTGGTCTGGACTAAAGGCCCTGATTGGCAATAATTTCGAGGTTGTCAACCATACAATTTCAACATTTATAAACCTTGTCCGAGGCATTTTAAGATTGTGTTGGACATCAGACAAGCCTTTGTGTCAAATGCCATTGCCTACCAATCATGACGAGAACAAACAAATTGGATGGTGTAGTGATCACCATCTCCATGGAAGCTGCATACAAACTAACAGAATACAAGGCAATGTGGCTCCAAAACCTGCGGCAAAAGGGTGTGAAACTAGGTCGTCCTTGCAACTCAGTTCTGTACCATTTCTTCTTTGATATTATTGTTATTATCAAAATAATGGAAAGAGTTTTGAAATCAAACAATGTCTGCTTGACAACAGACCAATTAACCTGATAAATGAAAATGATAATACTTAAGATTTACAACACGCACATCCGCTTATCAAAAGCTAAGGATCGTTAATTCTAAAATTACCCACATTTGTATTTTGACATATTTTGACTAGCTCTACGTGTCTGTCAGATCTGGAGAAGGGGTCCCCTTGAGTACTTCGTACTTCCAGATAGATAGAAATAGACTTAGGCCTATATCTACATTGGTGTAGCCAGGGGGATGCGGAAGGGACTCGCGCACCCCTGGGTCTACAACAACAAAAAATGGGATAAAGAAAAAAGAAATAAAGCCAATGAGAAAACAATGAAAAAAGGGGCAGTAGTTCTAATTACTGGTATTAATACATTTGGTGACCCGTCCAATATAGGCAGGTGCCCCTTGCAGCCCCTGGACCCGTCGCTGTTTTGGAATAGGATTTATTGCGCACCCCGGGGTACGCAATCCTGGCTACGCACCTGATCTATAGAAATGTGTATAACAAGGGCTGGACATTAGGACCTGCCCGATGACCAATGGCGGGTAACTTAGGTGTCAGGCGGGTAAAACATGCAAGTTACCTGCCCTGCAAGGTAAAATTGGTTTGATATTGAGTTCATTTTGAGTAAATAAAGCACATCTAATGATCCCTTCTTGATTAGTTTGAGTAGGGGCATGCCACTAGGAAATTTTACTGAATGCTTCTCATAAATGTGATGACTCACAATGAAAAAGGGGACTTTGGGAGAGAACACTTTTCAAGATATTTGTGAAAATAGGTAGCAAAAAATAAAGACAATAATAAGAATTTCCAGCAGATTTTCTGTTGTAAAATATGAACGCCTTGATCAATTTCGACAAATAAGGTGTCATTTTAAAGCTTAGAAAATGCTGTAACAGATTAAACGATAAACTCAAAATTGATATCATCTGCAAAGTCCCCCCTTTCAGGGTGAGTCATCACAAATATACAAATTTTCAAGAAGAGGAAACCTATTCTTGTATCAAATTTCACAAACTTTTGAGTTACATTTTTTTTTTTTTAAATTTCATTTTTTTGAAAAAAATCTGAGTTTCTGTAAAAAAAAAAAAGGAGTAGTTGGACCAGTGCTTAAGGTGGGAAAGCACGTTATTCAATTTTATGTTTTTGCAAGTTCATTTTATACCATAACTTTTAAACAAAGTGCTTAAAGTTAAAAAAAATATACATTTCCAGAAAGGAATTTTCACAAGGAAACTGTTGGTGATGTTGAGTTTTATCCAAAAACCACGTTTTTTGAGTAAATCACAAAAAACACATTTTTTCACCAGTTGGGCTTCCAGACAAGCCAAAAGTAACATTAAAAAAAATGTCTGAATGGGAATTTTAATTTAAAGGGGCATTGGACAAGTTCAGCATCATCCCCAAACTTTTCCCCAAACAATTTGAGATTTTTGCATCACTTGACGTATTAGTGGTAATAATGACAGCATGCAAAGTTTCATTGTCAAATTCAAGTCCTGTGTATCAAAATATGTAGATCTTATTTCATTTTTAATTATCGTTGTCGACAACGATAAATACTGCCCTCTATAGTTGAATTTTTAAAATTAACCTTTTCAGGAGATCTAATTCAAACTCCAAAATTCTTTTGACTTTTCTGCAATTAATGATGTGAAGGGCATGTTTTACAAACAAATCTTTGACTCTTTCTTGATATATAGTATCAATAAATACGTTTAAAGAATAGCCTCTTACCCAACAAACAGAATAAAATTCAAATTTTTGACTTTTCTGAAGGTTTTGATCAAAAATTTCTTGATATCTGGTAATTGACTGTTATTTTCTAACATATAAAGTGTAAATCATCCTCAAATAAAATGTCAAAAATTTGTCAGTAATCGTACTACTAAAGTGGTTGTTAATAATGAATTTTTTGCTGAAAAGGTTTTAACATATTCGTTACCACAAGGTTCAATAATCGGACCTCATGGTTTCACCATGTATACCGCCCCCGTTTCTGATATCATTCGGAATTGTGACATTTCTTTTCATGAATACGCTGATGATTTCCAATTATACACCGCTTTTGATCCTAAGGTTGATGGAGATTTTCAGCGTGTTCTTGAGAAACTGTCCAGGTGCATTGAACATATTAGTAATTGGATGTCTGACAATTACCTTCAGCTTAATCAAGACAAGACTTTGGCGTATTTGTCGCTTTATCACCCAGGAAGCATGCCATCACGCTGTCAGGGGACTGGTCCTATCCCGCCTTGATTATGCGAATTCTCTGTTGTAAGGCCTACGCAAAGTTGATCTCAATCGTTTGCAACGCCTTCAAAATAAGGCTGCGTGTTTGGTATTTGCTTGTGGACGGGACCAGCCTGTTGCCACCCTGATGGACATGCTTCATTGGCTCCCAGTAAAATAAAGAATTTTGTATAAATCTTGTCTCATTTCAAATGTATTCATAACAATGCTCCTCAATATCTCCAGAAACTTATTCAGTTATATAATACGATTATTGTCACTGAAAACAGACCCAGGCTCCTCTCCTCTATAAAGATACCACTAGGCTTGTTGTTCCTCGGTCGAAAAGAAAAGCCGGAGACAATTCTTTCATTGCTGCTGCTCCCTTGATTTGGAACGGTCTCCCAGTGGATCTTAGAGAATCTGTGTCTGAGCCTGTTTTCAAACGTAAGCTCAAGGCCCATTTATATCTGCCTCAGTTATGACTTATTATTCGCATATATAATTCTGGTTTTGTTTTTGCTTGTTCACATTGATTGTGTAAAAGAACAGGAGATAGTGGAAATTGGTATTTTGCAGAATAATTTATCATCATGATTAATGACATTACAACTACGTAACACACCATCAGAATTTACACATTTTGGTATGTGTTATAGGTGCAGGAAACAAGAGGCTGTTCGGTGATAGTAAATAACCCAATTTAATGGGTGTTAATTTCAATTATATTGCTAAAACTTGTTTTCTTGATTAAAATGGTCAGTCATCTTCCGTAAAAAGTGGCACAATTGTGATTTTGCACTTCTGCATTTAATTACACATATCTCTGCAACAAAATTAGCAAATTGAACAGAATAAACGGCATTTAAAAGTTTGGAGTTTTTCCTTTACAATGATGTACTATTATTTCAAACTATTATTATGGTTTCGCCACAGAGGGCGCTTTTAAACTTGCACAATTTTTATTGAGACACACTGTAGAGGAAATATGCATTTTATAATACTAAATGCAACTTTATACTGCTAAATTTTAAAATTTTTGTTGAAAATATTGAGTTTTCATATTTTAGGTGTTTGACAAAAAAACACCCTAAAATACCCGACCCAAATTTTTGGTATTTTAGTGTCGGTCGCGGAGGGTAAACAAACCTCTTTTGTTTTTTGGCCTTACTTTCAAAAGATGTTCGGTTTAGGTAAAATTAAAGTTTTAAATATTTTTTTAATACAAGAAGCGAACAACTGACCTTACTGATATTTAGTTATAGTGAAATGAAAAGCCCTGGTCACATAGTACTGATAATGGTAAAGCCCTGGTCACACTGTAGCAATATTGATAAAGCCCTGGTCACACTGGTGATTCATTGGCGCCAGGGGTTGTAGTTTAGGAGAACCTATTATAGACAATTCCAAGGGTCAAATTCCATGGATAAAATTTAGTCTCGTATGGTTGGGAAATCTTCGGACATTTTTGAGCTACATAACATATTCAATATATTCGATGGATAATGCTTGAATGAAACTGAATGCTGTGAGTGAGTGCAACATACTAGCTCATACTTTCCATTGAACTTGGGTTGAAAGTAATTCGGTTAAGGAACTTCCCATTGTATTATGAAGTAGACTTGCAACAACAATGAAATCTGAGTGAGTGAGCCTTCAACTTATTTTATTGACCTTCTGAATTGTAGATTATTTTCTTTTTGTCTTGTTCAGTCTGGGATTTCCAACAATTGACAGCATTTGCCAACATTGTAGAACCACCAGCTGGCAGTGACAAAAACTCTTGGCTCTCATGATACAACCCTTTCTGTTGTACTTCAAGTAGCATGAATAATATTGCAAAGAAAAAAATCCTTTTTTATATTAACTTTTTCAAGTGAATTTCAATGCATAAAAATAAATTGTAGTATACTAATTTGATAATATGAGAGAGTGTTAACAATCCTCAAGAAACCATCATTGTGGAATATGAGCAGAAGCAAAAACAAAAACAACGACAAAAAACATCCTGGGATTTAAATTGGCTTTCCCAAACTTTGATTGAAGGGTCGTTTTTGTGAGGTAAGATCAATTTAAACTATAGTACAGGGTGTCCCAATAAAAATGGATCACTTTTGTTTTTGATCATATCTCAGAAACCAATGGATCAAAATTAAAACTTTTTTCAAAATAATAAATAATATAGTTCAGTCTTTTATCAACAATTTTGAACAAAATCCGTCGAGCCGTTCTTGAGAAAATTGGAATTTTGTAAGGAGACCCAATTTTACCCCATTCCAATGGGGTTTACCACAGTAACTCATATTTTCAACTATTATTGATCTGAAGTGACCATGTCATCACAGTAGTAGGCCAATTCTAAATGAAAAACTTATTTCATTTATGGATAAACACCTTCTCAGTAGAGTTACTACAAAACAACAACAACCACAACAATAACGACAACAATAACAACAGCAACTAAAAATTTAGAATTTGAATAAGCCTGATTTAAAATTGAAAGCTTGTCTGATCACACTCGAGTCCCTTCATCATCCGGGATTTTGAACGTTGCAATGGACCAGGAACATGGTGATAATTAACACAAAGGAGCTTTGAAACTGATTGTGGACAAGTGAAAAGCACTGTACCAATTTTATTGAACACGAGCTATCATGGACTAACAGATATTCCAATTTTCATGAGGAAGTGAGTAACTGCTTTGTTATTTTGATTCGAATATGTTGACAATGTTTAGTTTTAACACATGTAGAAGAAAAGACAGTCATAAAGATTGTCTTTGTTATGAAAAAACCCTTGAAACTCAGAAAACACACAAGATTTCCGAAATAGACTTTCCATTTAAGGAAATCTCTGCCATGGTTTAGTATTCGTTAGAAATCGTGAGCTCTTTTTTTCTTTTTATTTAACAATGCAAAAAGAACAAAACCTACGCATTGAATTACGGTGCCACTTGCAGTGCTCAAAAATATATCAAATTCATGTTTTAGCTTCTATGCCATATTTTATGATCTGTTTGCGTCTACTTTGCAAGTTTAAAATAAACTGATCAATAGTAACCAAAGATGTGATATGATAAACATGAGTTACTGTGGTAAACCCATTGGAATAGAGAAAAAATAAGTCTTCTTACAAAATTCCCGTTTTCTCAGGAACGGTTCGACGGATTTTGCTCAAATTTTCTGCGATTAAACACTAAACTATATTAATTGTTATTATGAAAAAAAATTAATTTTTAATAGTCGGTTTCTGAGATATGACCAAAAATAAAAGTGATGCATTTTTATTGGGACACCCTGTATAAGCCAATCATGTAGGCCTATTTCATATCTGAACTAGTCCATCTAGATGGACCTCACAAGCGAGCGCCGCCGTTCGCGTTCGCTTGCGAGGTCCATCTGGATGGACTAATCTGAACGAGCTGTAGATATGTGCTACAATCCTGAGGTTCTAATATTTTAAAACAGGCTTTGCACTTTTTTTTTATCTCACTTGGTCCCACTTTTTAAATTCCATAAAATGACCTTTGCCTTTGAAGTGACCTCAACGTGACCCCACAGGACACAATTCAGCCTGATGCATGCTTGGGTTCAGGTACATCCAACAGTTACCGAGCATTTAGGATTTGATCTTTGGCCATAACTGCCCCCCCCTTTGTGGATACCTTTGGGTGGCAGCTATTCATGCTGCATTTTTAGGGCGCACCATTTGATTCTCGGGGGGGGGGGCATGGAAGTTTGGGTCGAGTCAAGTTTTTGACGGCAAGATTTTTTTTTA
>JXSR01S047030.1:2205-16137 GCA_000969725.1 Ophiothrix spiculata
ATTTTTTGTAAATATACAGGTGGTACATTGCCCGAAGATGGTATTTTACTAGAGTCAGTACGGTACTGATGATCTAAGTATATAGAAAGAGATTGAAGCAATCTAAGACACACATTCTGGTTGGCTGAAATCAAAGTAACATGCAAACTTTTATATTGTCTTGGTCCTTGCCATTTGTTTGATACATTTTGCAGTAGAAATAGAAATAACTGGTAAGATCAACCTGTTTTCAGTCATGTATTTGAGCAGGTGCCATGGTACCTTGCATAAATGGCATTCTGCAGACAGGCTATATATTTTGATTAAATTATAATTTTTTCAAAAAAAGAAGAAATCAGAATCCAAAGTTACAGTGGTGCTTATCTCCGTGTTCTTAGCATTTAGGCCATAATCCACTAAACTCTTGGTGTTCCCGCTAAGGTTTTTGAGCTTGCACCAATTCGAGCAATTTTGACAAAGTTGAAAAAGTGCTTATGCCAAAATCGTGACCTGAGGCCGAAAATAGGCCAAATGAAGCATGGAAAAACAATTGCACCCTTTCAAGAACCTGTTGCACCAATTTCCCTGGCTCTCGCGCCAATGGTGTGCCATACAGCCTTAGCAGGAACACTGCTCTGCATTTCTATGAGGGTATGTTGAGTGGCTTCTCATGTTGTACAGTGATGTCTGTTTTTCAAACGGATGCTTCCGAAGCTGACTTTCCAGCAGCTTTAATGCCAGTATATGGCATTGACCACTAGTAGAGTTTGCCAGTTAAACACCCTGGAATCGACTAATTAAGTTGCGGCATCCACTCGCTACTTAATGTTAAAAGATGCACAGTAAACCACTGCTGAAAGAAGGAAAATATTAAAGCAATACTATTAGATTTTGATCAGAACAGGTTTTTGAGTAAAAACAGTCTAAAATGAAGGAACGTGACTATCTAAAATAGTTTCTAAGTATATTTTGTCAAAAGGACATGCATGCTTTCCTACTATACGTGGAATTAAATTCGGCACCCCAAATTTAATGCAACAAATGGCCATAACAGGGAAAGAAAGCATATTTAAGCCAAATCATTTGGAGGGTATTAATATCTACCAAAGACAAATCCAAACACTAAAAAAATCAGTCATGGGTGACAGTTGTGCTTCATTTTAACACTTTATAGTATTGCTTTAAGACTGATAATCTTTACACATTTTGAAATTAAGATATTCAGATTATGGACGTATTGTGCCGAGTTAAGATCTGTTTAGAGAGAAGGTGAATATTTTAAAACAATATTTAAAAAAAAGATTTCAGACAATCATAAAATATGCATGCTTTCAATCCAAACATCCTCATCATGATCACTATTCTGGCCATATCAACCGGTGCAATTGTTAGTAGCTTGCATTACAAATCATGTGGAAATGGATGACGATATAAAGATTAAAGAAATAGATTTTAACTTTGTCACCGAGATGTGATTGGGGATGTTCAACATCTTGTAAGAAAAGTGAAAACAGGTTTTTCATCCAGAAATAGCAGAGAAGTGTTAGTACTTGTGGCTATATGCTATGTTAAAGATGCATTGGGTTATCTTGATTATTTTATTTTGAAGTCAAATAAATTTTGGAAATAGACCTCTGGTTCGGTAAACACAGGCAGATAAAATAAATAAAAAGAATAACGGTTTTTATTTCAAACTCTAATTGTGACCCGTAGGTCAAATTGATAGAATTTATAAATTATTAAACACACCTAAACAAACAACAATATTAGATATTATTGATAATATTGTTCTCATATAGACAGACATCCATACCAGCATTCTTGGTTCTCTAATACACTCCGTAATCCAATGGAATATATTGTACAGGTTGTCATGAATAGCTTTAGTGATAAAACATGCCAGAAATGCAAAATTGTGATGAGGTCTGCTATTGTGCTATGTTTAATCACTAAGATGTTCATGACAACCTGTACAAAATATCCCACTGGAAGCAATGCATTATGGGAAGGTCCGGATATCTTCTTTTGTTTAATCCATCTAGAGTTGGACCTCGCAAGGGAATGCCTATGGCACTTGCTTGTTAGGTCCATCTAGATCCTATTTGACGTCACCTTATTAGGAGTATGTTAGGTAATCTTCCAAATTTGCATTATTCAAATTCTGTATTAAGTTTTCTGAGTGCCTCCCCCATCGCTGACTATGTGCCCTGCTGGATCCAGCTGTATTTCTCCTTCAAGGAATCGGCTAGATTGATTTTTCTCCTACATTGATATATTTTCAATTTTAGTGATCACAAAATATGTCCAATAGGAATTCTCAGCATGTTCCATCATTGTCTGCGAAATATTATAGAAATGAAAATCAAACATTAATAACCAATATAATAACAAATGTGAAAGCTGATGCAATGTTTTGCTACCCCGGGTCTCATTCCGTGTAGTTTTCTTGAGACTTGAGTTTACCTTTTTTTTACCTGTTAACATTGAAATGAATCCTAGCAAAATTGAAAAACATGCGATTAATTTCTCAGTTCATTTTTTATGTGTATTTATTTAACTCTGGAGTTTGCTCTCATTTCAATTGGATAATTGGGACATTACGGTTATGTGGGGCTATTCTACTATACATATACAAACAGCATCTTTACCATAATGAAAAAAAAGGAAACCCAGAGTCCAAATGGACCCCCTTGTGCACTAAGTCTAAAGTGTTAAGGTATTCTTGATTTTAGCAGCAGATGGAGTGAATGATGATGTCTTTATCACAGCATAAATACACAAAGCAAACCTGTATGGATAGAGAGATTTTTTATAAATTGTTGATATTTTTATATTCCATCAACAAATATTGGCATTTTGATAGAACATCTGCAGCTTATGGCCAATGTACATGGCTAATTAGCCAATAGATTGAGATATCCCAGGTGTCAGAAAGTGAAAAACATTAACCGTTTCACAGCTGCGCCTCAGTTATAGCATGCATGAGAATTTTCGGATTTTAAAAAAAATCATAAAAAGGCTGCAGAAATTTGATTCAATTTCTGCAGCTTTTTTTTTATAATTTCAGTTAATTTTTGCCCAATTTCACATGTTTTCATTTTTTTTTTTTTGGGAAAAAGTTATTTCTTGTGTCTGTTAATGGTATAAGAATCCTTTGTTCAAATCTTTTTACCTGTTCAACTTATTGTATTTAAAAGCAGAACCAATGCTCTTTTCATCATGTATGCTTTACCATGTAACTTTTGTTTTGCCTCATGTATTAAAGTTTTCCTACCAAAAGAGTTGACAAAGCATTAGTGGCCAGCTACATTGTAGCCAGTAATGATTTAGTAATACCCAGTATTATTTTTGATAAAGACTTACACAAGTTTGTTTCTGTTTTTGTTTTTATTTGCAGTGCCTGGGTACATCTCTCGCTCAGTTGCTGGGTCGTACGACAACGAAGGAATTGCTATATTTGCCCTTCTCTTTACATATTTTCTATGGGTAAGTGTGCTTATAATATAAATACAGAATTGTAGAGCATGTCATATACAATTACCACTGAGTAATGGGTGCCCCCGCAGGGGGTGCCCATTATGAAATAATAATGTACGCCCATCCATTATGAGACGATAGATGACAGGCAAAACAATAAATCGCCATCTTTTATTCTCATTCTTAGTCACTTAGCCACAAATTTGAGTCATTTATAAACCAAAAACAATGAAAATTATTGCCAAAAACTATAAACATTATCATTGGAAAAACGTACACCCCTATTCAAACATGAAATATTCCAAACCCAGTAAAGCTGTTCGCGCCGTGATTTTGAACGCGCGGCTCCCCTGCGTTTCACGCTGAACGCACTGTAATCTATTGTCTCATAATGGATGGCCAAAATCCCTTATTAGGAAGTAAAATCGCACTCAGTGACTAAGAATTTGCAATACTTCCCCTCACTTTCTGTATACTATCATCTTCAGAGTATTTCTATACTATTACACAGGACATATCCGCTATACCAACGAAGCCTGTAGTGGCAAAATAAAAGGTATTTGATAACAGACTGCTCCAATCTTGGTATGATAGATGTGCCGCACTGACAGGTGCAGAGAATGGAGGTGAAAAGTATAACGTGATAATAGAAGTATGCAACAAATAGCACAAGTTAAAATTACTACGGGATGAGAGGACTAAGTCAAACAGCTTTTGTGAAAAGAAATAAAAGCCTTTAATATGACCATCAAAATCCAAAACTTCTCACTAAATAAATAATCACCCTACAAAAACAATGAAACATTGAATCATACGCATTAAACGCCCGCCACGCAAACCGGGACGCAGCAAGCGCAGTGCATTGTGAAGATCCACTACACTCCGCGTACTTTATATCCTTGCGTAAATGGCTGGCTAGGTGACACGCGGAGTGTATGAATTCCCCTCAAACCATGTTGTATGTGTATACTATGATGTTCAGAGTATTTCTATACTATTACGCAGAACATATCTGCTATACCGACAGGGCCTGTAGTGGCAAAATAAAAGGTATTTGATAACAGACTTCTCAAATCTTGGTATGATAGATGTGCCGCACTGACACAGTGACAGGTGCAGAGAAATTAGAATGGAGGTGAAAAGTATAACGTGATAATAGAAGTATGCAACAAATAGAACAAATAGCACAAGTCAAAATTACTACGGGATGAAAGGACTATCACAGTCAATTAGCTAGATCACTGAAGATGATAATATTCGGATTTTTAATTCTTTTTGATCAATTGGAGGTGGCAATTTATCCTTAAATTTTATCGGCGTCAAAACTATAATACTAAATATGAGGGCTGCTATCCATACATTTTTCCGATATTGTTATGTCACAATTTAAAAGTTTCAACATGATGATACAATACCAATACTAGTACATTTGTCCATTCATAAAAACGTAATTATATGCAAAAGGCTATAAAAAAAAAAAGAAGAAACAAGGTTTTTCATGTTGCACATGCACATTTCGTTTTTATACCAAAAAAATTACTGCTTTTTTTTAAAATTTTTGATATCTTTAAAAATAAAATAAAATAGATGAATTAGATATTAGGATATTTTTGAAAATAAAAATAATATACCCCATTTTACTGTAAAATTCAGAAAACTTTTATTCTTACTGCTTACCAAGTGTATCAGGAGTATTCCTGCCATTGAAATATTGCCGCAACTGTTTTTCTGTTGTTTTTTTTAAATTTGTTAGAGAATTGTTTTTCTTGCTGTTTTAGACAATTTCCAGCATCAATTAGTGGTGTTTGCACAAGTACCTGTTAACATTTGTACAAATTGGTTCAATTGGCACAATTACTGAACGAAACTCTCATGACCTTTAAATTTTGTTTTCCATAATAAACTTATTATAGTTATATCCTGATGAAACCATCTAAGCATTGAAAAACAATCCAATCAGTCACACAGCATAGGAGGCAAAAAAATGCTCAAAGACAAAATTTAGGGGGAAAAATTGGTAGGTTCCGATCCTTGAAAATGTAAATTTACTGCTGATTCGGAGCATCAATATCAAGAGAGCTTCGAAAGACAGATGCAGGTGGCATCTTTTTAGTTAGCAATAAAAATAAGAATCACCTAGAGACGAGTACAGACCTACCCCGGTTTTTAACAGGTAAATAATTCCCAAGGAACAATACAGCTAGACAGACTTGTATTGTTTATTTTGTCTAGTTGAGCATCCCCTGCAAACTTGTCAGGGATGATTCTGAAAGCATTGTATATATAAACAAAATCCATGGGTTTTTACTTTACAAGTGTATGCACTGCATCATGGCAGACTTAAAGGGGGATTTGAGAAAGGAACTTGTTATTATTTTTCTTTGATTCACAATGTATTTGGTGTGAACTTTCTGTACATGTGCATATCATTTTATCAACACATAGTGAATAAATTCCATAAATGGTCATGTCTGTTTTCAACTTTATTAAATTAGTATATTTTTGTATGCTTTTGAAAATATTCACATAATCTTAGTAACATATTCTAGACTTCCTTGTGCATGTTGGTTGCTACAATTGCAACTGACCAAGTTCTGGCACAAAAAAATAAACAATTTGTTTTTATGCTTTTTGTCATAAAATAACCCAGGCATTTTATCTTGAGATGATTGAAAGGATGATAAAATGTGCACATCCTTCTTGAATTTTGCCCATAAAATACTGTTACTGCACTCTTGAGCATGTCATTGTACCCTAGATCTGAACTGTGTTCTTACTATATAAATAAGAATTCCAAAATTTAAATAAATAAGCCTGTTAGTGTATAATGCTGTACCTATAGTTACGCTTCATTTTAGTTGGTTTGAGTATGATTTAGTATTCCATGAATGGTAAATAAGAATCTACCCTGGAATTAAATATGTTTTTGTCTGAAAATACAAATACAATCATGATTTTTACAATGAAGTTCACGTTTAAGACTTCAGTCCTTAGTAACTACTGAGAGGAAGGAATGTCATGTTTACAGCAAGGTTTTGCCCACTTACGCATGTCAGAATATCACGATTTTTGGCAAACATGAGGAAAAGAGTCTCTTGATCATACATTACGATAGATTTCACTTGCATTCGTAATGTATGCTCAAGAGACTACTCATGTATACCAAAAATTGTGATGGTACATGTTCAAAATGGCATCAACAGATTTTATCTAAGAAGTTCACACTTTCTTGTAATGAATGTTTGGACAAATCCATTTTTCAATCAAAAATAAAGGATCATTGGATCTGATTGTAACTAATTTTTTCTATAAAAAAATGTGTCCACAAGAGCTGAAAGTTAACAAACTATAAGCTTAAAAAACAAAGGGTAGTGTTTGCTTTGAACTGAGGTAAGGCCAAAAAAAATAATTATTTGATTGGCGTAACATAGGGGAAAAAATAGGGTAGGTAGGTCGGATTTTTTCTTTTTTTTTCCTTTTTAATTTTATTTTCTAAGTCTATGTTTCACATACAAGAACACAAAATATATGGCACATATACAAAAACATCCCAAAACATCTTCACTTTTTCTGTAACACATCTTTTATTTGTCATTTTGAATGTCCTGCAAGCCAATTATCTTGGGCTCCCATGAATCGATTCCCATCAAATTTGGTATTTGGAGGTTTTTTACCATGCTCAAAAAAAATAAAAATATCTTGGGTCAGTGGTAAAATTAGGGTCGGTCGGGTTACGCCAATCAAACATATTTTTAACCTAAGTTGGGTCATGGGTGTGGAATAGGAGACTTGCAAACAAAGTTTGATCATGGTACATTACCCTCAATATGTATGAGTGGCCCTTCCTTGGGTGTCTAACATACAAAGTAATACATTTGTAGAATGATTGTATCTCAGAATGAAAAATGAGTTTTAATCCATTCAGAAATGTGCGCCGGATGTGTCTATTGAATCTCAGGTCCTGTAAAGATTCCTATTGAAAATACTATCTAATGATTTTGATCTCAGAAAGGAAAATTGTGTTTTGATCTATTCTGAAATAAGTGAAGGATGTATGTGTCTCTGAATCTCAAATGTGATGACAATTCTTATAGAAAATAATTTCCTCTGATTTCTTATAGAAAATATTATACTGTGATTTTAATCGTAGAATAAAAAATATAATCCATTCTGAAAATGTCAGGGTATGTGTGTATGGCAGCAATCCAGCATTATCAAATGCTATGATCCATATCTAACATTCTTTTTATCTTCTGTGTTCTATTTTGTGTTTCAGCTCAAAGCAGTCAAATCAGGAGGGGTTATGTGGGCAGGAGCCACGGCCCTTTCATACTTCTACATGGTAAGTTCATATCGATATGTGAATGCAAGAAAATTATTCTTACAATAGCTGCTGTAAGTTATATTTGTTTTGGATACACCTTGTCTCAAATAATATAATATTGCTGTGATCTACAGTGAGGTTTGAAATCTTACGTTGGGAGATAGACAAAGTGTAAATCACTACGAGTATTATAAGCCTAGAGCTATAATGCTACACACTGGTACACAAGACCAAAACTAATGCTACCTTATTAAAATCAATGAATTTTATCATATAAAGGATGATGAGAAATATGCATCATATACTAGAACATTGGTAACAATTAAACAAATCACAAACAACCCATTCTAGCCAAGGTTTCATTTCCTTTTGAAGAAAGTCCTGTTCGATCGGGGACTAGAACCCCAGACCTCTTGTGTGCTGGCAAGTGTTCTATCCACTGAGCTATCCAACCCTTCGGATAAATCGAGAGTTTTAATAATTAAATAGTCTCAGCATAAAGTGGTCACAGTACATATTACAAACAAGTAGACATTGAGTCCCCATTCGGCCAGGAGTTTTTAAGTAATTGAAATGTGGCTTGAACTGGTTGTTTGTGATTTGTTTAATTGTTATCAATGTTCTAGTATACGATGCATATTTCTCATTATCCTTTAAAATTATATGACTCAACTGTTTTGACACCATCATGTGGTGAACCATTGCATTGGTTGAAGACTGGACACTGTTATAGATATAATTTAATGAATTTCATGTATTGTATTGAACATTTATGTAAAGATGGCAGCTATAACAATTATCACTTGCATATTTTTCCATGGTAAGTTCACATAATACACGTAGGAATTGGAAATCAATTTTTTCTACAGGTTTTCTGAAGTATCTATAGAGCAATGTTGGTGCAGTTTCCTATTGAATTCATACCTTGTCTGTTACCTATTTCATATGTGGATGTTCAAACTGATTTTTTTATTCATACTATATTATTTGAATTCAGTAATGGTAGATGATGAGATATTTCATTCTAAATTATGCATAAATGCCATATCTATATAGTAGGCCCTATTTGTAAATAAGCACAGCCTCCACAGTGAGTTTGATTTGCTCTAGCTTGGCATCACATTGGGTGAATGATATGGTAGCATAACCCCAACAGTGCTGAATCCTTTAGATTCATCAGGATCGTTCAAAGTCAAAACATTATGTAAAAATTACAAAAATCATTGGAGATTTACTTTTTTAAAAGCACATAATGATCGACTTCTTGGAGGTTTCCCTATACTTAGTCTGGTAAATCGAGTGAATTTTAGGGAAAGTGTACTTTTTGAAATATCTGTATCTCAAAAACGAGCATGATGACCTACTTCTCATATCATTTCATTATAGGTTAATAAATGCGCATTTCGTACGCGAGTGAAATGAGACAAAATCAATTCACGCGCGGTCAATTTTGATGCGTCCAATTCACGAGGCCCGTAGGGGCCGAGTGCATTGGACAGCAATCAAAATTTACCGCAAGTGCATTGATTTTGTCTCATTTTAAGAGCATTATGGAATGCAAATTTATTAATCAATTTCATACATGACAGAAAAATAATATTGGATCTGTTGTGAAAAGAAATAAAGACCTGTAATATGACTATCAAAATCCAAAACTTCTCTGAACTAAATAAATAATCACCCGACAATCACAATGAAACATTCACACACACTAAACGCCCGCCAAGCAAACCGGAACGCAACACGCGCAGTGCATTGTGAAGATCCACTGCACTCCGCATACTTTATATCCTTGCGTACTGATTGGCTAGGTGACACGCGGAGCACACGCGGAGTGTATGAAATCATATCATTTATTATTTCCATCAAAATAAAGAACAAAATTAAACATTTATCAAAAATCACAATGATAGAGGAGATACAACAAAAAGGCAAAGCCTGAAAATCTTTGTTACAATAAACAAAAACAAAAGAAGCTAAAAAACTCATTTTATTTTAGTTTCATTATCAGCACAAATAAATCTACTAAATACTAGATACTTCACTTACCCATTACCTGGTAGGTGAACGTTGATATTTCACACCGCTGACCTACACACACATTGACACATTATCATATAGCTTATATTCAAGCAGGCATGACTTTAACTAGCTATAGGCTTGATAGTTTTGTTTTGATACTTAAATCAGGTGTTTATTGACACTTTTGCAGATGTTTTTTCTGAATTCCGCGCTATGTGATTTACAATTTTTATTTAAGAATATGTTATAAGGAAGATCAAGAAACCTACAGGTTAATAACAACAAAAGAGAGGAACATGTGATCAGAAGAAATGGTTCAGAAGAGTGGAGAAAATGCAAATATCTAGGAAGTTTGCTCTCCACAGATAAAGACTTCAAAAGACGGAAATAGCTTGCCAACGCTGCATTTATCCAATATGAAAGTATCCTAACAAGAAAGAAAGTAGATCTGAAAGTCTGACTTCGTCTCTTCAACACGTATATATCTAGTGTCTTTTGATATAACAGCGAACTATGGACATTGACCAAATCACAGCAGAATAATATCAACACGTTTCATAGAAATCTACTGAGAAAATTCTCAACATTCATTGGCCATATACCATCAGAAATTACAAACTAATAGAAATCACATGCCAAGCAAACTAGAGCAGTACTATCAAGACAAGACGTTTAAGTTGGCTTGGACACTTATATAGACTTCCAGAAAACATACCCACATGCCAAGCCTTTATGGAGTCACTAAAACCAATGAAAAGGCCACGCAGAAGACCTGCGACAACTTGGATCTCCATGATAAACGACGACTTAAAAGAACTCAGTCTGAAACACGGAGATGTAGAACTCGCTTTAAAAACTCAAGACCGTTTGATGTGGAAAACGACAATTCAAGGCGGTGCTGTCCTGAACAACGGCGTGGAGCGTTAATGTGATGATATCAGGAAGATGATTTTGTCCAAGCACACCCAACTATTTATAGACAAGAATTCTGATATGTGCTTGCAGCTTTATTGAATTTTTAAAAATTGCCCAATTTTTTGGGAAGTGAAGAATAAAAAATTTCAGTTGTCTACAAGTTATGTGGACATAGCATTTTTTTAAATGTGTCTGCTTAATCCCATGTAATTAAACAACAAGTGGCATCAATAACAACGATTATTTGGGTTAAATTTCTGCGCCTGTCATCTACTTGCAATTCCACCCAAATTAAGTGTTGATCAACCCTTTATCATGCAGAACTAATCATTTTTAAATACCCTGCGCATATGTGGGTGCAAAATAACTCCTCGTGTGTGTGAAGTACCCATTCAGACATTTGAAATATTGACTTTTATTGTTTCAAATAAATTTCGGACATGAGCGTGATTTCTGAACACAGTCACCGCGTATCCACAAGTTGTGACAAGAACAGGATACCGGGAAGTACGCAACATCGTTTCCAATCAGTAATCCACAGTGCCGCGACATCGCGCGTGCCTGGAAAGCATTGGGTTCTCATGTAAAATGCACACGCAATTGTGTTACCCAAGGCTCAAAATTTTCGTGTCCGAGAATTATTTGAAACAACAATAGTGGTGTCTTGACCTGCGTTCTCCAATATTAGTTAAAATAAGCGATACAAAAACCTTCATAACTTTGCAATGGAATGTCAGATGTGATAAATTCAAACGGTTTTGGATTCCTTAGATCACCTGCTGTCATTTACAGACTATTTGAAAGAATTTGATTTATAATTTAAAATCACCTGAAGTGTCTACAAATACTAAATTTTTAAGAAAATCAGTGGAGATTTTGCATCTCTGAGAAAACCTCTTAAAACAATCCACATGATCAATTTTTCACTGTTACAGCTCTACAGGTTGTAGTAGCAAGGCTACTTTTTATTTCAATTTTGTGGGTCAATTATTCAAACCTTTTGACACCAAGTTAGACTTGACTGAATACTTTGTAGTCTAGAAAGTGACGCATATTAATATTAGATATTGTATGTAGTGTTAAAACAGATGACTATTTATGTGCATCCCACCCGGGATCCTGCATCAGGTAAAAGAGAAACTTGTAGCTGATTTTAACCATTCGGAGTCAAGACAGTTGTTGGGTAACGAAGTTTGTCTTCAATGTTTAAGAGATTATTCATGAAAAGTAACAATCGACTATATGAATATTCATTAGTCTGAAATATATATATTTTTTAAATTTCAAAATAGAAAATAGACCCATATGGTAAATAAGTGTGAAATACTGAAGAATAAATGTGATTAAAACATTATTTCATTTCATTTTAAGGACCCCATTGGAAATAAGTTGACATATTTAGTCAACTTTATGGGCCGTCCTGGCATATCGATTTGGATGTCTAATTTAGAGTGTTATTTGCTATTTATGTGTTTATATTTGTATATTGCTATCGATTTTATGTTATTGTGTCTATTTTTGTGATTGTGTTTATCGATTTGCCAAATAAAAAACAAACAAACAAACATATGTAATTCAATTTTTTTGATAAAGTATGCAAGATTTAGTTGGATTTATAACGAGATAATTATTTCATTACGATAGCTACAAAATTTGCTGGTACTTTTTGTTCATTGAAATCATATATTTAAGCTGATGACTTTATTGAATAATTTAAATTCACTCCTGGAGTCTTGGTAAAATTTTGCGATAATAGGATAAAACAGATTTGGGATGACTAACGTGTGTTCGTCCTTAAAGGGACTAGCCTTGATTCCATTTAGAATTAAAAACTTTTGGACATGCTTTATATAAAACTTTTGAAAGTGTAGTAAAAAAAAGTAAATAAATATACAGGGTGGTTCAAAAAACCCAAGTTCTAGGTCAATTTTCAACTCCTTCCTGCAAAGCCATAAACTTCATTTTGCATGAATATTTTGGGGTAAATTTTAAAGCATCCCTGAAAATTTGGTACAGTTTGCACAAATGGTTCTTCAGATAGAGTTGATTTTATTAATCTCATTTAAAAGTGGTTTGTGCACGGAAAAGTCTCAATTTCAGTTTCCTCCTTCGACTTGTCTTCTTTTTTAGCAATGCATGTCAGTGCCCTGTTATGCATATGTCGCACAACAGGTTGTGTCACACGGGTTCTTCTAATGGCAGTGAAGGCATTTTCAATGCAAATTGCAAGTCTGGTGACCTTTGTGGTTATTCAACCGGATGACCTAGTCTGACAACTTTGTTGGGGAAAAGCTGCTGGAGACAGTTGCAAACCATAGGAGGACGAATTGTCTTCCCGACTAGGCGCTACGGTTTTAGTGAGTCACGTGACTTTCCAACATTCGCATCCCTTTTTTTTTCCGTAGAAAACAACGCTAAGATGACGGGCATTTGCCGCCTGTTGTCCGTGTTTCTATTGACTTCGATCTTATTTTGACTGCTCATTTATATGGTAAATATGGTTCCCAATCATATGATAGCTCATTTTTATGATTAACGTCACTCTGTATAGGCAAATTTTCCAAAAGTAAAGATCATTCCAACCGGCCAAAGTCCAGAGACTTGGACCAAGTCTACGCCAGCTATCCTTGAATAATTAATGTACATGTGCCGTGATGAATACCGCATCAGTGGTTCGTACATGACTGCATGAGTTCCATTGCCTAATACGCTGTTGTTTATTACATTCATCGTTGTCTTTGCTTGGGCTACGGTGAATGCAGTGTATTTTATGTCACTTTTTTCATTGTTTATCATGGAAATATAAGGCAAATAGGATAGTGGTTTATAACAGGAGTATAAAGCTATGATATCATCTTGCAAGTGTAGGATTTAACCATCCGGTCCATCAGTATTGTGGTAATAGGCCTATGCTAGTACAGCCTGTGTGTGTACTCAACAGACGGGGAGTTCAGCGTAACATTTACCTGTTGTAGTTACGTACAATTTACAATACATGTATAAGTACTATCCAAGGTTGGCAAAAATCATGATTTTTTTCAAAAAATCAAAAAAATCGATTTATTTGATTTAAATCGGATTTTTTTGATTTAAATCGATTTTTTTGATTTTCATATCAGAGGTTTGTAGGAGCTACACCCTTCTTCTACCTCACATTACTCTTAAAATAAGAATATTTAGTCCATCTGATCTTTAAAAATGTATTATCATATAAA
>JXSR01S047036.1:111939-126395 GCA_000969725.1 Ophiothrix spiculata
TTTTCAGCAGATTTTCTGTTGTAAAATTTGATCGCCTTGATCAATTTCAACAAGTAAGGTGTCATTTTAAAGCTTAGAAAATGTTGCAACAGATGAAATGAAAAAGGAGACATTATGTTTATTATTGTCACCAACTTGCATTGCCTGAGGTTATTTAGTTTTTGAAATATGTGGTGTTTAAATTTTGATGACTTCATTCTGAGACACACTGTAGAATGGGTTTGCAAAAAAGTTCACTTTTTAAAGGATCTGTGTAGTATTTTTTTTTAAAGATCTCTATAAAAAATGTTTGTATTCCTTGAAAAATCAATTTCAAAGTCAAGATATTTTATTTCATTGCTGTTTTTATTTATTAATTTTTTGCTCGGGTCTAAATTTAAAACAATTTGAACCAACTTAATTGACACTTGTGTTGACATTAATCAACTCAAATCCTCTTGACTTTTCACACATGATTAACTTTATTTAACCCAATATTTTTTCGAAACTGAAGAATTAAAGAAAACGTTTTTTGAAATGAAAATAATTTGTAGCCTATTAGAAAGTGATTGACAGCTTTCAATTTCGAATCGGTATTGAATACCCTGTCACTATACAGTGAATTGTCAAGTACAATATGTACAAAATGCTATTCAATTGAAATAGTGCGGTTCACAATTTGAACTGAATTCCCTGTTTCCTGTCGATGCTATAGATTTGGATTATTTCAGGTGCAATGACATTGTAATTGACAAGTTTATAATATTGTTTTCTGTGAATAGAATTTGTGACCTAGTTTTATAGCAACAACTTTTGAATTAGTATTATTTAAAAATGCATGTTTCTCATTCCCCCGCACCTTTTAAAAAGAACTTCATAACAGTTTGAGTTTGTATAATTTCAGTCATTGTTCTGTGTAAAATGATTTTGCAATGTAGGAAATATACAACTCAATATACAACCCCATCCCCCAAGATCAACACCCCGGGATCAACATCCATGATTAGGCCAAAATAAAAGTTGTTTGTTTTTCCTCCAATGCCCACCCCTATTTTTCGAAAAACTGGATAAAAGCTTTTACTCTGCTAAAGTAGGCCTATACCGCACCTAATTTTCAGATTTCCAAAAAAGTTTATTTTTTCTTTGAAAATTTTGATCTTTTGAAAATATTTTTAAGTTGTTGTTTTCATTTTGTTTACATTTTAATACTGTTTTTAAACTTGTATAAATATGGATTTTTCGGTACAGTAGACTTATTTGCATCTTTATAGAGGCCATAATTTGGTGTAGCTTTGACTTAAATTTGGAAAAAAATAAAAATAAAAATAAAAAAGATCCGCCCGTCTGCACTTGTTCAAAGAAAGTTGTGGAGGACAACCCAACAATTTATTTTTTTGGCCTTAAAGATCAGTGTTCAGCAAAATAATATTGAACACCTAGAATGTCGTATCATGTTGCATTATTTGTATCTCTAACCAAACAGGTAATAGCTTGTAAGGGATGCACCATTAGATTTCCAGGGGGAGCAGGAAGTTGGGTTCAGGGTTGATTTTTTTTTAATCACTGTTTTTCTGCCTATTCCATGTTCAGGGGGGAATTTTTTTCTTCTGCCTGTGGAGGGGGAATTTTTTTCTTCTAGAAACTTCCTGCTCCCCCCTCCCTGGAAATCTAATGGTACGCCCCTAATACATTTTAGATTCCAATACTAATTGAAATAATCACATAAGAGATTCCTTATAGCATCCAAAACAATTACGTTTACAAATGTCAATATAGATAAATAAGATAAATAAAATGGAATATGTAAATATGTCACAGAAATGGCATCAAGATGGTATCAAAGTGGAATATTAGATGTTTGTACTGGGTATTTATGGTATTTTGATATGAAATTGTGATGTGAATTGTTCTGTTTTGACACTGGCATTAATCGCTCCTTTGGGTTATGATATTGAAAAGAAATATCACTCATTCCCATAGACCAGGTCCCTTGGGCACAATAAGTGACACCATCCATATAGAGATGGATTCAGGATTCCAGAAATGACAGCTATCAGTAGAGCTGCAAATCACACTGGTAGCTAATGAGACAGAACCACCCAAGATACGCTATGAATTCCATTTTTTTTACTTCAAAATTGGTCAAAAATGTCATTTTTATCAAGGTAACTTTGAGTGTTTTAATATGCTTTGGCTGATTTTTTCTGGGAATCAGACCATTATATAATTTTGGAAAATAGCATGCTTCCTGATATTTCTCATGAATGCAAACAAATTTTCTAGAAAGGTTTTATATTTGTAACAAATTTTAGTCAAGGGATATTAGGCCTAAAAAAATAATTGTTTGATTGGTGTAACATAGAATAGGATTTTTTAAAAAAAGTCTATGTTTCACATCCAAGAACACAAAATATACAGTCGCGGATCTAGGATCTGAATTTTACGGGGGGCGGAGAGTGTGTTTTTCAGCTTTCATAACAAAAATTTGACCAAATTAGGCTGATTTTTCAAGATTTTGCCAATTTTACAGGGGGCGCCCGCCCCTTCCGCTCCCCCCTGGATCCGCGACTGATATACGATACATTTACAAAAACATCTTCACTTTTTCCTGTAACACATCTTTTATTTGTCATTTTGAATGTCCTGCAAGCCATATCATTGGGTCTCCATATGCATGAATTGATTCCCATCAAAGTTGCGATTTGCAGGTTTTTACCATGCTCAAAAAAAAAAAAAATATGTAGGGTCAGCGGTAAATATAGGGTCAGTCGGGTTACGCCAATCAAACAATTTTTTCTTTACGCCCTACTTGCAAGCTAAAAATCTGAATATCGGTTCCGGCTACTTGGAGATAAGGCTAAATAAGAAAAATTAGTTTTTCTCAAGACTCATGAGTGGCTTGAAAATTAATGTGTAATGCAATTTTTAATTTTTTTATTTTGACTTCCAACTTGGTTTTTTATGGCATATCCCTGTGGATTATAAGTTTTGAGCTCCATATGTTGACATTTCTCAAAGACCAAGCATACATTTATGGTTACAAATAAAGTAAAGAAGCATTTTTAGTTCATTTATGTAAAAAATCTTGCAACAAAAAATTTACCACGTAACAATTTTACAGATTACCTGATTTTACAAACATGTGCGGCAGCTTTGACAAACAATTTTTTTTATTTGGCCTTATACACCAGGTTTAGGTTAATTAACGCATATCTTTTAAATCATATGAAACATTAGTAACACTAAATTGCTATTTGTCCACTTTCTTGTTTGGTTCTCTTTGTATATTAAGTGTTTACTTAAATAGAGATTCAATTATCCAACTATTGTCGAAGAAAAACAGTTTTAATTTAATAACGAAGGACATTTGATCTTAATGTTTATTACTTTCTATTTGCTTTCACATAAATCAACACATTGGTCATTCAGCAATGGTCCTTGAATGATTTTACAAGAAAAGTAGAAACACACATTATGTTTGCAAGGGAATATGTGTCCCCTCATATCTAAAGGTATCGGGCTGATTCAGAAAACTTTGAATAACACACCCTTGAAAGTTTTATCATCATTAAGGGTAAAGCTATATTTTTGCTGGATGAAAAGTATGTAACCTAACCTAACCCAGTTTGTATTTGAAGGGATACCATAAAAGAAGATATCAGGACCTTCCCATCATGCCTTGCTTCCAATAGGATTTTTTTTTGTACAGGTTTTAATGAGAGGGTTTAGGGATGAAACA
Source organism: Ophiothrix spiculata (assembly GCA_000969725.1). NCBI lineage: Eukaryota > Metazoa > Echinodermata > Ophiuroidea > Amphilepidida > Ophiotrichidae > Ophiothrix > Ophiothrix spiculata. The sequence continues at coordinate 115,658 of JXSR01S047036.1, forward strand.
GCAAAATTAGCAGACCTCAACCCAAATTTGCATTTAAGATATGTTTCATCCCTTAACCCTCTCATCACAACCCATACAAAAAATCCCATTGGAAGCGAGGCATTATGGGAAGGTCCTGATATCTTCTTTTGGATACCATACCACTTTGACAGTATCTAGAGACAACATTTGCCGTCTTCTCTGCACCTGCTTCTAATGTAGCGATGTTTTGCTCTAGGTTGGGCTTGAACTTTCAAGGAATTTTATCAGGATTCCAAAATGGAATTGGTGTATCTTCTTTCAGAGAGAATGCTGACATCAACTGATAACCTTGCTGAAATTAAACTAAAAACACGGGTCACATGGTATAAAATATGCTAATTAAAAATAAGAAAAATAATCATGTGACCTATTTACCCATATCTTATTTTTTTTGAGAATTGCCATTTGATTTTTTTACAACTAAATCTATAAGGCCGTATGCACGTAAGAGGTTCAAGAGTTAGATGAGGTTTAAAGTTAGACCTGGTTTAAGTGAAATTTTCTTTCACAGCTAAATAAATTTTCCTCAACCAATATTGTCATATTTTGTGTTGTTTGTCATATTTAAAGCTGTTTCAGTTCAAAAATGCTCTAAAAGGTCATTTTCTGGCAGTAGTAATTTTGACTTAAACCCGGTCTAACTTTAAACCTGGTCTGACTGTTAAACCTCTTTTGTGCATACAGACCATAGGGTTTATCAAAACTAAGGTACCCCCTCAATAACATATCTGTTTAGGGGCAGAGTGCACAGTATGATACTATTTTAAGGAAACATGTATTTTTAAAAAAGCCTGTTTTGATTAAAAAATGAAAAGTGAAAACCAAATTTTATCTTCTAATGCCAAAGAATCAGCCCAACGCTATATGTTTAGTTAGCCTGACCATTAAACTTTTCTAAGGAAACTCATTGTGATCATGTGAACCTTATACTCTTATAAGGCCAAGTTCAAACCTGAGTTGGATAAAATTGATGGATTTACCTTTCAACCACTATGCCAGAATGGTTTTGATCCTCAGAATTGCACCTGAAATTGGTTGTTCATCTGCATTTATACTCCCCCACCCCCCGTTGGTTTTTAGAGTACTTATGTTCCTCCTGCATAAATCTATAATTGACAACTTCCCCGTTATTCTATCATTTATACACAAATGGATAAGCCAGGTTTTCCAAAGTATATAATAAGAAGAAAAATATATAAATTTTTCTCAGTTGGATGCTAAATACCTTCTGACATCTCCAAGGATGAAGTAATGATCATTATATTCAAGGAGAAACCGTCCAGGGGGGTTCTCAAAACAAATTTGTACGGGGGTGTGCCACGCAGACTTCGTGATAAGGACCGTTCTCTATACCTAAAAAAAGGCAATTTTGCAACCCTTCACCATACCATTTTTCTGCCAAAAACACCCAATTTGGGCCAAATTGGACGCTTTTTAAGACAATTTTCCCAAAAAACACCAAATTTTTCCATTTGGGTGCCTTAGGTCTGTGACAAAAACCCACCCATCGATATACCTAAAATGGTGACAAAAACCCACCCATTGATATACCTAAAATGGTGACATTAACCCACCCATTGATATACCTAAAATGGTGACAAAAACCCACCCATCGATATACCTAAAATGGCCCCAAAACCATGGCATATAACCGTATATCAACGTAATGTGAAAATCCTCCCTCCCAGGGAAACCGTTTGACATGGATCTATTTAAATTGCCCTGTTGGAGTTCTGTGTGCAAAGATTTCATATAAGTAGTTCTTAAGAACGATACAAAAGCTTTCAAAAGGTGTTTTGATAGCTCTGTTGATTGAATAACACTGGCATATTTCTTGAGAATTTATTTGTGAATAGATGTATTTGCTTCTTCTGTATGAATACTTTGCTTACTGGATGCACCTTAGTTTGAGAGAGATTCTCTTGAAATGTTGTAATTCTTGGATTTTTATCAAGAGATTTTCTCTTACGGACCTAACTTACACAGTTTCAGAAAAGGTAAGGAATACATGATGATAAGTGATTTATGATAATGTTTTTACTTGTGCCTCAAAAAGGTAAGGAATACATGATGATAAGTGATTTATGATAAGAATGTTTTTACTTGTGCCTCAAAAAGGTATTTGGGAAGCTATGAATATCTTGACAAAAATTATGGATAATAAACTAGAATTCAAAAGCAGAAGAGCCATCTTAATGTATTACATGAACTACTGATTTTTATACAGAGACTCTAGCTATAATATGAAAAATAGCTATTTCACACAAGAATATTTGCTCCTTCAGTGACTAACATGTAGCTATTTTTAGTTACGTCAGGTCCAAAGTTTTAACCAGAGATCTTCAATTCAGTATATATTTATACATGGTACTACAAAACCAGATAATATGACTGGAGGTACTAATTTTGATATTTGTGATATGATGGGTTGAGTTCCATTCCATTCACATTTAGAGATTACTAAACAGGCTTGGTCACGAGCCTGATGTAAGATAGCATATGAACCAGAAAATTTGCCCGAGGTCTGTGAGGAATGATACGATAATAAGGACTGGGAGATTTGAGAAAGATATAGTAAGCGAATGGATTATGGTAGTGTTGATTGACTCGAAAATGTGAAATTTTGACTCAAAAAGTGAAATTTTAACTCGAAAAATGTGAAATTTTGACTCGAACATGTGAAAATTTGACTGGAAAATGCATAGGATTGACTTGAAAATGTAGAAATCTGACTCGAAAATGGAAAATTTTAACTCGAAAATCAAGAAATCTGACTCGAAAATGTAAAAGATTAACTCGAAAATGTGAAATTTTGACTCAAAAAAAGTGAAATTTTGACTCGAAAATCTAGAAATCTGACTAGAAAATGGAAAATTTTAACCCAAAAATGTATAAAATTGACTCAAAAATGTGAAATTTTGACTCGAAAGTTTTGACTCGAAACCCAGTTTTTTTTTTACTCGAAACTCTAAAATGCTGACCCGAAACTCCATAAAAAAAACCACACATGTATGGTGTAAGTTATATGAATAGTGGCATTATTTGTAAATTGCATAATATGCTGAATTTGTATCAGCCTCTAGTCAAAACTTTATTCTAAGATCCTATAAATTGTAGTATTCTAAATTTCCTATTTCTTATAACTACAAATGTATTAAATCAGAACAAATTTAAAGGGATTTCTCCAATTTCATAAGGTGTAAAATTGTCAAAACTAAATAGATAATTGTTGTTTTGTTTCAGATGGATTTTGGATTCTTCAGTGATTAAATCCTTACACATTTGGCTGTAAACGTCAATTTGCAAATATAAATAAACACAATTAAACATGTTTTTGTTTGAAAATTTTTCATTTCTATCCTGTGAGGATAATTGTAATATTTTGTTATTTTTTATTCACAAAAATTTGGATCTAGAATTAGTTTTGAATATTTTGAATAGAGATTTATCATGTTGGTGATTTTACTCTGCATTCCCTTATCCTTTCTTTCTTATAATTTTGTGCCTTTTTATGGAGAGCATAAGTTTTGTACTTCTCTGCTCATTTTATGTGATTCCTGAATTTATGACAAAATGGCTATTTCATTATCAGGAAGAAGAAAAGACACCGATTTGGAAATGAACACAATATGGATGATGAGAACAAAGCCTGAAGATTCATCATAGGCTACTTGCTAATTTTATGAAAATTACTCCAGGGAAATAAAAAACACCAAAATGTGCATATCCAATATTGCAAAGCTGCGGTAACTTGTAAATTTTGAAATTGGGGTTGGCATAATGTAAACAAAACGATGATACATATGGTAGCGAGGGTTAGAAAAGATAGCAACTGGTGTCTCATGCTTGCCACTTTTAGTTAAGACCGGGATTTTATCAAGCCCACAGTCATTTGTTAAGGGGACTGGCCAGACTAAGATTGATTTTATAACTGGAGTAATTCAAAAACTTGTGGAAAGCTTTTTGAAACATAAATGTACATGTGTTAAAGGTAGGTGTCATTTAATACCTCTTGAATATTCTACCATTGTTTATTAAATCATTTTTAAAGGAATACTATAAGATTGTTTTTTCAGAAATGGTTTTGAGTAAAAACAGCCTAAAATGAAGGAATGTGACTATCTAAAAGCATTTTCAAGTGTATTGTGTCAAACACTTGTTTTGCTACAGAAAAATGGATAAAAAGCATATGAGTGCTCTTCTATATACTAATACACATGGAATTAAATTTGGGAGCCCAAATTTAATTCAACAAATGGCCATAACAGAAATAGTAAGCATATTTAAACCAAATTTACAAAAGAAATATCTGTCAGAAAAACATGTGTTCTGTCACAAGTGTTCTGTTGCAAAGTCCCCCTTTTCGGGGTGAGTCATCACATATGTGAAAATTGTAGGGTAATGCGCCAAACAGCTTTTTTCTCAATGTATTTCTTTGTTTTTTTAAGACTGTCAAAGTTACCATTGGTTGTGGCTAGTCTCTTTAAAATTGTCTTCATTTTGTTGTGACAAGGGGTGATTCAACTGGTAGGTTATTTGCCTGATTAGATTTATTATTTTTTTATCAAACTGTGGCATAAATTTGAATTATCATAATATCATACAAATTAAAAATAATATTACTGTGCTGAAAATGTGTATTTAAGAAGAGGAAATGTTGGTTCAAGATAGAAAGGATTTGTAGCTTATCAAATGGTGTGTTGATGTAAGGGCCTAACCATAGTCGGCCTTTAAACAAAATTTTCGCTACCAAACATTTGGCCAACGGTCAAAATGACGAGTGACTCCAAACAAAATAACTCCAACACCGAGATGAGACCAAATAAAATTTCGCGCTAGATTGCACATGTTATTGAATTGCCATATACATTGGACCAAATGTTTGTTACCCGTTCATACTTTAAATTCGATGGCAAATATTTGGTGACGTCACGACCAAATATTTGGTAGGAAAAATTTTGTTTGGAGGCCGACTATGGTTTGGCCTTAACAGTATTGTTGTGTGTCAATCTTGATCCAAATAATATGTCATAGACGGGGTTATAGGCAGAGACCATATCGCTTCCCCTTCTTGCGAATCCAAATGGCCTCCCTGATCTTACGGCTAATTTGGTTTGAGTCTTTATCGGTACTTTTGCCCCCTCCCAGTCAATGACATGGTTTTCTTGTTCTACCACGTGAATGAAAAAAAAAATGTGCACAGATTAAAACTGATCTTGACCTTGATAAAAGCACCAAATCATAAATTTCTTAAAGTAAAGTAAATTTAATAAGCTTTCAAATGCAGAAAAAATGATGGAAATCGGATGAAAAATAAGAAAGATATGACCAATTTAGTCAGTACGTCTCCTTTTCTTCCATTCCAATGGGATTTACATAGTTAAGCAAGATATTACATATCACAATTACGGGTTATGGCATTATGATAAAAGCTAAGAAGTACTTACAAAATTGGTCATATCTTTTTTATTTTTCATCTGATTTCTATATTTATTTCTGCATTTGAAAGCTTATTAATCTACTTTACTACAGTAACAAAAATTTATAATTTTGTGCTTTTACCAAGGTCAAAATCAGTTTTAATCTGTGCACAATATTTTTTGATTCACGTGGTATGGCAGATTTGTTGACTTCCGATGTTGATTCTTTCCTTTCGACTCTCGCGAATTATAATATAAACTACTTTGTACTTTAGCTTTTAATTACTATTAATAGTCAAGTTAATTCATTAATTTTTTATGCTATCTACTGAAGACCAAAACACATAAATTCAGCTTCTTTTGTATTCTTTGTGATACATATTTTCCAAGTAAAACAAGGTCATCTTAGTGCTACCCACCTTAGGCTTTTTGTTTGGCTGTCCACTGTGGGTACTTTATTTCAAAACCAGGACTTGATTTTTGCAATTCAAAATTTTTGTGATTAAAAAGCATTGGATGATTTTCTCTGTTTTGTAGAATTTTGAATGTAAAATTAGATCTTGCTTGAAATTGTATACTCTATATTACTCCATAGATCATATATGATGGCTTACTCCGAAAGGGGGGGGGGGGGACTTTGCAGATGAAATAAATTTTGATTTATCATCTGTTACAGCATTTTCTAATCTTTAAAATGACACCTTGTTGAAATTGATTAAGGCGATCTAATTTTACAACAGAAAATCTGCTGGCAATTCTTATTGTTTTCTTTTCTTTTTGCTGCCTATTTTCATAAATTTCTTGAAAAGTGTTCTGTGGCAAAGTCCCCCTTTTCGGGGTGAGCCATCACATATATGGAGTGGGGTTCACCAGCACTTTGTCAAGTAAGAACTACTCCTACCTGTCAGGTATGCCTCTAGGGGAATCCAATCAAATATTGATAGATTTGCTTGCAATATGAGGTAAATCGCCATGGTAATGGGACTGTTTTCCTCCCTTAATGGAGGTATTGACTATTCCCACATTTGTAGGTTTCTTGAGTTACTGTTAATTATGTATGATTGTAAATTGAGATTGATTAAGCTTATGATATAGAGTATTAAAATGCATGTCACTATTTATGTTTTTATTATATGTGGATTATATTTATAGTTTGGATTTGAGTTTGATGTATGTTGCATCATGATTATTGAATTTGAATGATTTTTTCAAAATGACGCAACTTGAATGCAATCTTTCAAATTCAGAATCTTACTTGTGGTGCACCTATGTCAGATCAAAAAGGAAATTTTAAGTAGCTTCGTATTTCAATTTTAAGATTTTGATCTTATTATCAAACTGTGTAGATTAACACCTGTGTCATACTTAATTCTATTTCAAAGATAGGCCCCCTATAGTCATTTCGGTATGAATCTCGTTATTTGAGGGAAATGCAAATACAAGAGAGAGAGAGAGAGAGAGAGAGAGATCAAGCATTTTGGCTCTAAAATTTACTTATCTATTTAACACACACACCAAACACAAAACACACTTTCATCCCTGTACATTACTACTACTACTACTGAGGATTGTCAAGGTAGCTCAAACGGTAAGGTGCTCGCACCCCACTGGTGCTTAAAGTTGAGTGTGCTTGAAATTCCCTTGGACAAGGAACTAACTGCAAATTGTCTCGTGGAAACCCATACGAAACTCGGGGAGCTGATACGGGCAGTGATGGTGCATATGTGGGCTGATCAAGGTTCAGTGCCCCTAGAGGTTGCCGCAGAACCTGAAATGATGCTTGATGTGGAATTGATCTTACTTTGGCCACAGTGGTCAGCAAAGACCTGTAAAATGAGCAGATTCCCTTGCACTGCTAATTGTCTTATGGAAACCTGTACACTTGTGTGTCCTTATATGTGACCCGTCATATCAAAAGGTACCTTAAGGGTCCCAAAATCAAAATTGATTTTTTTGGTCTCATCTTAAAGCTAAGATTGTGAGCTTTAAAATGACACCTTGCTTTTGGCTGTTGATTGTTAGGTTACAAAGTTACATCCAGATTGGTAAAAGGTATCGGGCTGATTCGGAAAACTATAGTTCTGAGAAAATCAAGTTTAAAGTTTTTGTACTGAGTAAAACTTGAATGGAAAGAACATTTTTATCTTGGATTTTAACACATTTTGCTAATGTTTTTGATGTTGTAACCTGATTAATATGATAGAATACACTTGAAAGGTTAAGTTACAGATGAAATTAAAAATTCGACCTTGGACGTTATTTTTGACTATGCTAAGCTTCAATGGCTTGTAATTTACTATGCCGACCTTAAGGTACCTTTCGATATGACGGGTCACATATATAGACCAAAACATTAAGTCCATTGAGGTCCTCGGAGGGTTGACCCGTCTTGTGTGTGTATGTGTATGGGAGGGGGGTGTTGTTGAGTGAATGTCCTCGGAAAGATAGGAATTCAAACGCATAACCCCCCCCCCCCACACACACACACACGCTCACACCCCAGCACAAATCACCTTTTCCAAGTTTTTATTTTAGGATGTTGTGATATACCATCTTGAGCTATGATTTAATACTTAGGCCTAAAAAAATAATTGTTTGATTGGCGTAACATGAAAAAAATAAGGTAGGTAGGTCAGATCTTTTTTTGGCGTAACATAGAAAAAAATAAGGTAGGTAGGTCAGATCTTTTTTTTTTTCTTTTTTATGTTTCACATACAAGAACACAATATATATGACACATATACAAAAACATCTTCACTTTTTACACATCTTTTATTTGTCATTTTGAATGTCCTGCAAGCCATATCTCGTGCCCCCATGAATCGATCCTCATCAAATTTGGGATTTTGAGGTTTTTTACTATGCAAAAAAAATGAAAATATTTAGGGTCGGCGGTAAAGATAGGGTTGGTCGGATTACGCCAATCAAACAAATTTTTTTCCAGGCCTTATAAAGGAAAGATCACAAAAATATCCTATTTTGTCCATCAGATGATACACCTCAGTTTGTTGATCTCTGCTGAGTCTTACATTTTCATCAGAACACATCACTTTTCACTATTTAATGAAATAAACCAATTTGTTTGAAATAAGAGCAAAACATAATTTCAACATATGTCAAGAAATCAGTATGGAATCATATTACCCACGTTTGACTATTTTCATAAGTAACAGACTAGCAGTCACCAAGTTATTAATACGAGGGGGTATTAAAAAGTTTTAAAGATCACCAAGAAGGTAAAGAGCTATATCGATTAATTTTTGTCAGGTTGGTCACTTGTCGTTGTATACCTAATGGTACAAAAATGATATCAATCGCATACTCTCTATACAGGAGTCGATAGACAACACCCTCCCTCCGCTAACTAGATACACTGCATGGAAAAATCAAAGATACGCGGCGTAATTAAATCCCTGGAGTTGAAGGTCTACAGCCCGTAATTTTATGATGACACGCCCTAAGTTTAAATTTTTGATACCATAGTATAGGGTAGATTCTCCTCTTTCTATTGAATCCAAAATTATGGAAATCTGTTGAAAAATGACGTCATAATGACGTAATAAAGCATGGATGACCTTGGAAATGTTAATTTTTGCAAAATACAAATATGGATTTTTTTGGCTAAAAGAGGACCTCTACAAAGTTGGTTTTGAGAGGTAGAAATATGATACTTTGCACAGTGACTATGCAAAGGTGAATTAAGGGTCACATAATAACATTTTTTTCCTGGCTGTATTTCTTCTTGGTGATCTTTAAAACTTTTTGATACCCCCTCTTAACATTTCCATTATGAGCTCACCTTTCAACATTTTAACTGTAATAAAAACCTGGCTATGTGTTCCTCCATAATTTAATACCCGATAATCTGCGTAAAAATCTTCCTAGCAGTCAGCATATGAGCGCATTATTTCTGTACACTGATAAGGGATATCACTCCCCTATTTTGCTGGCATTATATTGCTTTATGAATTTCATCGTCTGATCCATTGGGGCTCTTATCTCATGTGAATGCAGCCAGCAGAAAATATTTGGGTAAATATGTAATTCCATTATGAGCATAAGCCGTGATCTAATTTAGATTCATGCTGTTTTTATATATAGATATGTGTTAATTTATTCATGTTGATTCTTTGGTATTGATGCCTCTATAAAAGTCAAGTACGAGGCAAATGCCAACATATTTATTAATTGGATTTTTTGGTCAGGTTCAGAATTACTCCAAATTTGTTTCGTAAGCCCCCTCAAATCTTCAATATTATAAAATTGTATCTCTTTCAAACTTATATATATGTTATTTTACAGAAGTATTGCATTGACAAATGATCATTCTAACATTTTACAAAAGATAATAGTAATAGAATATTTTTTACAATATCACATCTATATTATAATTCAAGCTGCATTAATCATTTTACAGATTTAGAGAATAAATTAATAGACACTGATTTTTCATGGATTTTCCTATGTTTAAAAAAAATCAATTTTAAAAGTTGATATCAATGGCCCGTATTCATAAAAAGGGAATAACTTTATTCTAGAAATGACTTAATTTTTCTTCCACTTGTGATGTCATTTGGTATTCACAAAATGCAGAATAAAGTTATTCTATGGGCTTGTTATCCCAGGCTTTATAAAATCCAACTTAGTTCAGGATTTTGAACTATCGCTATTCCAAGAATGACTATTTCAGGAATAAAGCTGTTACTGGAATAACTTTGTGAAAATGGGCCAATAAAGAAGAATTTTTCTCTAGTTACAATTATAAATGTTTAAAAAATGCCATGTCATCTTTAATTCCCCTGTCGTTTTTCAATGTTTACCTTTTATTTGGGTTTCTAGGGTACACTCTTATTGTGAAAGAGTGAAAAACCACTCTAAAAGAGTGAAATTTCACTCTTAGAAAGAGCCATATGAGTGACCAATCTTTTAGAGTGAAGTTCACTCTCAAGAAAGAGTGACAGTAATTCACTCTAGGAAAGAGTGAACTGTTTATTATTATGAATAGTTCACTGTAAATGATCTGGGAGGGATAAGAATAAATCTTCAAAAGAATGAAAGTTCACTTAATGATCTAGTCGTTTTATTGTGCAAATATTTATCGGTGAGTAGATGCTAGACAATAAATTTGTCGGTGTAAGCTTACTTAATACATTTGCCAATGTATTAAGTAAGCTTACACCGACAAGTTCCATCGATCCAGTTTTTGCATGATTAGCGTCCCTGTTGGGTATTTATTGTCTGGCATCTACTCACCGATAAATAGTTGCACAATTTCCTCTGAAATTCCTTTGTCTGTC
>JXSR01S047036.1:127140-140373 GCA_000969725.1 Ophiothrix spiculata
TATCAACTGTAGATAGCTCATCCTAATCTGTAAGCAGTATATACCTTACCATGCTATCAGCAGTAGATAGCTTACCATGCTATCAGAAGTAGATAGCTTACAATGCTATCAGCAGCAAATATCTTTCCCTACTATCAGTAGTATATAGCTTAGTGATGATCAGCAGTAAACGCTTACTTTGTTATTAGTGGTAGATGGCTTACTGTGCTATAAGCCATCGATCGATTACATTTATGTGCTATCAATACTAGTATAGCTTTTTGATATAGCTTAAAAGAATTATTACCACTAGACAATTAAAATTGTTTATTTTACATTTTATAAAATTAAATAATCATATAATGTTTTCTTTTTCTCTTTTTTTTCATATGCTGTATTTGATGATACATACACCATCCATTCTTTACTCCATGCAGGTAAGTGACAAAAAGTTCAGGAGTTAATTGTTGTTAGTGATATACCAATAAAGGATATCTTAAAGGGGCATTGGCAAAATTTCAAAATTTAATTGAAGATGATTTACTCTTCATATGCTAGACAATAACACTTAATTAATAAATATCGGGAAAATTTTGATCAAAACCTTCAGGAAATCAAAATTTTTAATCTTATTTTGTTTTTTGATCTTGGGTAAGAGGCTATTCTCTAAACGTATTTGTTGATGCTATATATCAAGAAAGAGCCAAAGATTCGTTTGTAAAACATTCCGTTCACATCATAGATTGCAGATAAATCAAAAGAAGTTTGAAGTTTGCATTAGATCTCCTGAAAAGGCCAATTTTAAAAATTCAAATATAGAGGGCAGTATTTATAGTTGTCGACAACGATAATTAGAAATAAAAGAATATCTAAATATTTTGATATAAAGGGTTTGAATTTGACTTTGAAACTTTGCATACTGTCATTATTACTGCTAATACTTCAAATGATGCAAAAATCTCAAAAAGCATGGGGGAAAGTTTGGGGATGATGCTGAACTTGTCCAATGCCCTTTTAACATTTATCTTTAAGCATGGTTTGCATCAGGCTTGGTTTGCCTTAAAATGCTAGAGAAGATACAGAAATTGAGTGAAGTGATCAACTACAATTCTACAATAATTGAACTATGTGTGAAGTGACTCCTTGTTGACTCCTTGTCAATTTAATTTCTTGACAGACTGTGTGTGCCTTATTTTCAACCACTTTGTTCTATATTTTCAAGATAGGTCATCTTGTATTCAACAACTCACTGTATCTTCTTATTTAGGAGCATACTGTTGTTGATTTGTGATGAATCCACAGTTGATATTCAAATTAGCTAGTTACGCACGGCACAGCGTTTACGGTAGTGCGTTTACGCATAACACATAAATTGGCGCACTGTTCATCGCGCGCCGGGCACATGCAAAGCCCGGTGCTCGGGAACAATTGAAAACATCAAAGCAACAAACATTCACCAACTTGCTCTTTGCTTCAGATTCTCCAAAATATTTTTATGAAGTTGCGAATGCCTATATGTTAAATTGAGACCAATTAGAATTTAATTCATACGTTTTCATGAATATTTTCGTTGTTGAAAGGTATTCAAACACGCTACAGAAATGTTCATCGCGAATCAACAACTCTGCATCCAATGCGTTGGCGTATTTTAAGGTGTCTGGTCCACGCGCCGTCCACGCGTATCAGTATGCACCAGTTTCCGAGTAGGTAAGTGCCGTAATACGCATGCGCATATACTCTGAGTAGCGTTTTGAAGCTAAAAATTATCATATTTTAATATTTTTCTTGAAAACTAAGTCGTTGACCCCCAATTTTTATTTTTTTATTTGAAAGAACATACTTGTGCGCAACTTTTGTGAAAAAAAATCATTCATGCCGATTTTTACTTGAAATCTTCGGGCGGATCTGTCATGGACCAGACACCTTAATCACACGCAGACGCATGGATGCATCGTTGTTGATTCGTGATGAACAACTCTGTAGCGTGTTTGAATACCTAATTTGTACCCTATGTTTGTTTCATTGAGATGGATACACAGAAGTGTTAGGTCGGGAGGTGGTATCCAAGAGAAAACATGAACCCTGGGTTCTTGATCACTATTATATGGTGCAAGATAATTCCCAGTGTGCCTGGGGAATTTATTACACAAGTTGGTCACTTCTGTAACAGAAAAATGACGCATCAGTTTTGTGCAAAATGATTGTATCCTCACTGATAAACAATGTATCTGACCTACATGTAATGCACTTTAATGCAGATAATATAATTGCCATGTAATTAATTATCAGGTCACCATTATGACCCAATTCGCCCAAACAATGAATTTTCAACTTAAGGACAATAATTAAATCAAAGATAAATCAATTTTATTGAAATGTGATCCATTTTCAATCTCAGTACTTCAATATCTTGATAGATAAAGCATCATGCAGCTCATTTCCCTGCAATATGACCAGTCTATCCACGGTATTACACAGTTATTCATCGCAGCATGTGTGTCAGTGAGAGTTAACCACCAGAATCTAGTCATGCGTTGAGTTGAACCAAGCCCTAAGGCGATATATTTTCATGCATTGGCGAGTAAATTTTCATCAGGTTATATCAAGTTCATACATTGGACATGGGATAAATGGAAGAAGATTGGTTCATTAACAATTGGTCAAAATTTAATGATCTAGACACGTCATAGTAATTGTACCAAAGACGCAATCTCCCATGAAATGCCGGTGATTAGTGTAATTATGGGGTCGTATTCAAGATAGATAATACCAATCCTTCATGGGGTTTTTCATCTATTTTCAGTACCGTTTTAATAAATCTTACCACAGAATTGTCAATTTGTTATTTATCATAGTCAAATCTTAAAAAAATTCATTTGCTTCCAGTGAGGGTGGATCTGAGTATTGAAAGACGTAAATGTGCATGTCATCAGTGAAGTAAGAAATGAAAGTAATCCATGTCTCATTATTTTATAGAAACTTTTGAAATTTCAGAGAAAGTTTGAAGTTCATTGGCAATTTAAGAAAACCAGTACATTGGTTTCATCAGTTGTTTAAGAATGGATTGAATATACAATATACTCGAATTATGCTTTTTAAACTCAACAATCTCCTTCCTTTAAAAGTTCAGTTGAAGCATATGTTTAAAATGTTTGTTTAATTTATACTTTATTCTGCAAAAGTTTTTTTTTCCCGTGCTCAGGGAAACATGAAAACATGTACAAGAATATTACAATACATTCAAATGCAAAAGCTTTTACAATTTTTATTCCATTTCCATTCTTCGGTAATGTGATGCAAGACATAATTTTGTCAGCATTTTTAAACATGCAAAAAAAATAAAAAAATGAGAAAACAAATTGTTAATACTATTAAAAAAGTTTGATAAATACAACAAGCAAAAACAAGAACCACACATTTATTTATATAGGATTTGTTTCTTAATATCAATAAAACAACATTTTTTAATGTGATCTATAATGTAACATCCTATATCCTGTATTGAATTCATTTCTGCCAAAAAGAGATATAAGCACTGATTTTTTTCCATATACAGTTTATGATTTCCATGTATATGTATGGTCTAGTCCCTAATAGCCCAAAGCTGTTTTTACAAAGGTTCTAATGCATTCAAATCATTTGATTTCAGCTTATGAAAACGAGAGGGTGCTGTAGGCGATGAGTCGGATCGTCTTCACAGACCCGTCACCGAAATCCCAAAGCATTATCTATTTCGGCCGCAGTAGGTATTTTCCTCGTGGCCATACCGTTCGTGCTATAAAATGAACAGCAAGGATTCTATTTATTTTGTCTTGAGGAGAATGTCTCGTAAGGAGGATTTAAGCAAACAATTTAGGACTGCAATCACTTGGAATATGTTGTATTTTGTTTCTGTACATTAGGGATTCTCAACTAGCGGCGCACACGCCAAATTTGGTGGTTTGACTTTTACAGATTGGTGCTTACACTCAGGGGCGTAACCAATGGGTGGGGGGTGGGGGGAGGGGGGCAAATTACCCCCAGACGCAAACAATCGGGAAGGAGAGCAAAAAAAATGGAAAGGGAAGAAAGGGAGGAAGAAGAGAAAGAGGGAAGAAGGAAGAAGAGAAAGAGGAAAGAAGAGGGAAAAGGGGAAGGAATAGAGAAAAAGAAAGAAGAGGAAGGAAGTGAAAAGGGGAAGGAAAAAGAAAGAAGAAAGAAACCATTATTTCATTTTTTTTTTATTTTCATGCCAAATAAGGTCAACAAATGACCAAAATGGAAAAAAGTGAACTTTTGACCTTATTTGGCATGAAAATCCAAAAATTGGCCAACATCCTAAAAAGTAAAAATGACGCAACATCCGAGTGGGTGTTTTAAATTAAAATTCCAATTGAAAGGTCATTTTTTAAAAAAATGTTATTTTTAGCTTTTCCGAAAGCCCAAATGGCCAAAAAATATGTTTTTTTATTTTCTCAAAAAATGTGATTTTTAGTCAAAAATCAACATCAGCATCATGTTCCTTCTGAAAATTCATTTCTGGAAATGTATACTTTTATTAACTTTAAGCACTTTGTTAAAAAGTTATGTTACAAAATAAACTTGCAAAAACATAAAATTGAGTAAGGTGCTTACACCCCTTTAAACATTTTAGATTTAATCATTTTTGTCTCCCACAAGAATGTGACCATTTGGTATGTCCATGTTTTGATAACATCACCCATCTTTATGATGTGCACTATCTAAAGAGGTACATTGTCATCATTCCAAGTGGTGTAATCTTAGAGAGAAACACAAACCACAGATCTTGGCAATTTATTAGTAATTATTACACTACAGAAATTGTTCGAACTATGTTAAATTGCCAATTTCAATAATTTTCATGTAGGGAAATGCCCGATAGCTAATCAAAATAATCTGAGAGTTAATAATTACATGACGAGACACAGTTAATTTGAGACAGAGCGATAAGGCCAAAAAAATTAATTGTTAGATTGGCGTAACATAGAAAAAAAATAGGGTAGGTAGGTCCGATTTTTCCCCCCAAATATTTTATTTTTATTTTCTAAGGCTATGTTTCACATACAAGAACACAAAGTATATGGCACATAGACAAAAACATCTTCACTTTTTCTGTAACACATCTTTTATTTGTCATTTTGTCCTGTAAGCCATATCTTGGGCTCCCATGAATCGATTCCCATCAAATTTGGGATTTGGAGGTTTTTTACCATGCTCAAAAAAATAAAAATATCTAGGGTCGGTGGTAAAATTAGGGTCGGTCGGGTTACGCCAATCAAACAATTATTTTTAGGCCTGACGATGATGTTATCAAGACACAGTTAATTTGAGACAGAACGATTACTATTATCACATCAAGTCTTTATATTGCCGCTTCATTTTCATGCTATAAATTTTAGAGGTAGTAGCTTTGGTTGATTTTGTTGAAGAAAATAAATGTTGGGACTTATTCACTTTTATTAAAAAGTACCAAATTATTACAGATGGGCAATGATATAAAAAAGGCAAAGTTGGAAGTGTTTTTGTAAAGAAATGTGTGGTTTTGTTTCCTTTTTAAAAAATATGTTAAGGTGTACTAAAAATCCACGGGTAATGAGCTTTTTTTGACATTTTATTAATTTGGGTGATATTTGATGCCATATAGTTCATCTTTATGGCAGATGTTATGACAGAATTTATTCTTTAAACACAAACAGTTAGAAATTATAATCAAATATATATATATATATAGACTCACCAGGTATACACTGTATGCAGCGCCCCATGAAGGAGCATTCGCACAGGGGACCCACGGCAAGTAGAGTAAAGTTTCTTGCCCAAGGAAACAAGGAGACGAAAACCGCCCGGCCCGGGGCTCGAGCCCACAATCTCTGTATTACGAGACCCATGCTCTAACCGCTCGGCCACGCTCTCCTCTATAAAATAATAATGGTAACAATAACTAGTGGGCCCACGGATAGTTGTGGCAGTGACCTTGTAATGACCTCGGATGACCTTGGATGAACTTTTTGATCATATTTGTGCTTGACCTTGAAAATGACCCTTTGACCTTGGATGATGACCTTCTGACCTTGACTAATAATAACGATATTTACATAGTGCCTATTGCAGAGCAACATTAAGATTGGTGCCATGAAGCTAGAAGCAGGTCTGTCACATTAAAATGCAACTCCTTTTTTTCTGTGTCATATTTATCATGGTCAGCCCTTTTAGTGTTAGATATGGATAGCGATCAGACCTGGTTTAATTAATAGAGACCGTTAATGGCTTTAATCACATTGAATGTCTTGTCGGCCATCAGGGACAGGACAGTTTTATAATTGGATATTGTCTTTGCTAAAAATAAAATATTGCTTTGTAATTGGCTTGGAAGTCAGCTACATGATTTCCTCAAAAGAATCAGATTATGAAAATGATAATTAGTCAAATGGTATTCTGCGGTTTGGTTTAATTGTGATTGTAATTGAATTATTTCAATTACATTTATTTTGCTTGAATCAATTCCTTTTTCATTTATTGCATATATAGTATGCATTGAATTTGGTTTCAAGCTTATTAAAACTGTACAGTAAAATTTCAAACATTTATTGAGTTTCTATATGAATTTTGCAATGTTATAAAGAAAAATCTGTAAAGCTGCGATCACTTAGAACTATATACTATACGCTATGTGGCACGTTTGTCCAACCTATAGGACCTTAATTTTTCATGATACTATCCATAATGTAAATCCACAATCACTAGAGGTAGCCAGCGTACTGATCTCACCCCTAAAATAGACAATATTTCTTTTCTGGCGTGAGATCAGAGGTCTTTCTGAAATGAATTCATGTATAAACAGTACAGTGATGATGAATTTATATCGTGGATAGTATCACAGAAAAAATAAATGTCCTATAGCGTATAGTCCCGAGGGGGGGGGGGTGTTACTTACATTAACAAGGTATACGTGTATGTGCCTGCCTTTTTGGGTGATTTTTCCAGGATTTTGGTATATCAATGTGGGTGATTTTCATCTCAGATGAAAGCACCCACTTTTTCATAAATTGGGTGCTTTTGGGAAAATTTGCAAAACACACACCCAATTTGAGTAAAATTGGGCACTTTTCCGGCAGGCACATACCCGTACAAATTTTTTCGAAGAACCCCCCCCCCCTAGTACAAAAAGTCTGAAAGCTTACGAAATAAAAAGACCAAAAATTTGCTATGTGATATAAATGTTCAATGTACATTATCATTTTGAAATCCGAAATCCATATGGCAAAATTATATTTGTCGAGATAATTAATCTACCAGAATTGTACAAAAAATGTTCTATTTTTTCTTTCGCAGAAATGTAAACCAGTCTCTTCGTATTCATATCAGCAATACACCTAAACTGAATTAATTTGTTGCAACTCGGATATATGAGTTAATTTTTGCAGCTATGCCTGGGAGCTGTAACCATTCAATAATAATAGTGAGCAATGTTCTTGATTTGAAAAGACCAGTGATTAGTCACATCGTTATTGTTTTTATAACCGACAGTACATCATGTTTACTCGCCAAACTTTCGCATCAAGTGTACAGCTATTCAGGCTATGATGATTTGGTAGTTTGCAGAATGCATTAGTAAAGTATACTGCAGTGGTCTATTCCATTTGAATTACCCCCCCCCCTCCTATGGAAGAAATGTTTTTCTTGCCAATTCCAGTTGCACTTCCACATTAAATCCAGATGGAAAAAAATAAATTCATGCGTCTTATTCCAGCAGAACCCTATGGAAGATTTTAATATTAACAGCTGGGATTTTGGAATTCACGTGTTGATTTTGGTTGGAATTCCAAAATCTTCCATAGGGCCAGTGCAAGATTTACCACTAGGTAAGATAGGATAGTTCGCCAACTTGAAGTGTCATTCCGGTTGTATGTTATTTTGTTGAATGATTTTTGTTGGAATTCTATAGGCTAAGGGTTCCAGCATTTATCCTCTCCATTTGCACCTTCCTCCTTTTTGACACCCCAATTTTTAATTGCAAGGACAGTTTTCTTGTCTGGAATTCCAAAAATCTTCCATACCCTTTTCGGTATAAACTTTCTGAAAATTTTCTGGATTTGGAATGGAAAAAAAGGAGATTTTGGTTGGAATTCCAAAATCTTCCATAGGGGGAGGGGTGTACTTCAAATGGAATAGCCCAAATTGAGTGGATTTCATTATCTCCGTACATACATTTTCTCAAAACAGAAATGTCAAACATTTATGATCTACTTTCCATAATTTTTCAGACGTTGAATCGTGACAACTTTGCAAATGTCAAATTTGCAGTAATTTCATCAAAGTTCTTCATTATTGAAGTAGAAGATAAAAGTGGATGCACTATTACAGAAAATTGTGTTTTTCTGACATTTACAGGCCATGATTTGTGAAGTTCTAAAAGAATTTTTCATCTTGTATGATATCAGAACAGTCTGTGGAAGTGCTAGTCAGACTGACCAGTGTCGTGGAATTTGTAAAGCTCCGTCTCCACTGTAAAGAAAATTTTGGCAAAAATAGAGATTGAAATATTGGTTCTATAAGACAAGATGTATTCATTACCTCTGAATTGATACCAAAATAAAGGGTGTTTTGTGTCAGTAAGGTATTTGCTTGCTAAGATATGAGGAAATATTACACAATAAGTTGATTTTGGCAAGATCCAAAATGTTAAGGAAAACAACTGACATTGATAAACATTTTAATCTTGATGAATAATGATATCCTACAACTGTCAATGAATTAATTTCTTTTGAAAGTAGACACCACACCCTTGTTTCTAGAGCAGGTTGATATAGGACATTTGTGTTGGCTCACCCTGAAAGGGGGGACTTTGCAGATGATATCAATTTTGATTTTATCATTTCATCTGTTTTAGCATTTTCAAGCTTTAAAACGACACTTTACTTATTGCATTGAGGAAGTATTCTGTAAATTTCATGAAATCAAAAAATTGCGTTTGTTTGCTACAGGCAAAAAATTATTAAAAATAAAGGGTTATAGCGCCCTCTATAATCATTTACCCATTGACTTCCATGTAAAATGTAATTTTACAAAATGTAGTGTATCTTGAAATGTAGTGTATTTTTCATGTTCTAAAATTTTTGAACAACCATCAGATAGTAAATGTCTATTACTCTAAACATATTTGGTATTATGACGACACGGGCGATTCAAAATAAAATGTCTGGGCAAAACAAAGGGGAACCAAAAAAAATTGGTTAGTATCTCTTTAAAGTTTTAATGAATACTTTCCTTGCACAAACTAAAATTCAACATCACACTATTTTTTTCAGCTTGGACACTTTGTTTCAAAGCTGTCTGGGCCAACAAAAAGAACTGTCTACTGTAATGTGTCGTTAATTGTGTTGAGAATTTATGCCAAATTGAAACCTCTGAGAATAAATTTCCAAATCAAACATGCCATGCCTAAAAACCTACGGAAAATCAAAACTGCAAATTTCAATCAAATGTGTCCTAAAAGTAACTGAAGCCAAATGACAATGTCCTGAAACTAGGTGTCTGACATTTAATGCTTACATGGATTTGGAGTCGTGATTGCATGGTCTGTGTTTGAAGCTTGTATGTGTTGATATAGTTAATCAGACAGAAAATTGAGCATGACTTTTTGATGACATTAAATTTGTTTATGCAGCTATAAGGCTGTGATCACATAGAACTATATTATTTGGGTATACGGTGCACATTTCACTTGGGCACGCATATCGATTCAATCGTGAATTAGATGCTACCAGGTCACATAAGAGGGCACTATTCGAAAAACCGTATAGCAAGCTGTGCCTATATAAAATATAGAAATTGAATAGCGTATAACCAATACCGTATACTTCTATGTGATCGCAGCCTAAGGTACAATTCTTTTAGTGAGGAAAACACTTGTAAATGTTAAAATAAAGTTGATTTTAATGTTGAAAGTTATGAGCTTTACAACTAAAATTATCAACAAAGGTTTCTGAAAATTGTTCCCATTCTTCATAAGGTGCAAGAAATGTTTCAGATTTGTAGTATAGACTGGACAAGATTCTCAAAAAGTGACTTCAAGAAGCCTTTTTAGTAGAAGCATTTTGAAGATTGTTTCAGGCCTAGAATTTCGGCGCGAACCCGTGAACCGGTTCGCGCAGAGGTTCTCGCAAACGGCCAACTACGAGAACCAGTTTTGGTTAGCGTAAAAACTTCCTGAAGTGTGCCATTGATAAGCATACCAAGGAAGCTTACCAAATTTACATAACTTCATATCTATTATTCCAGATTATTACCCCATTTTTTTTAGTAAAATATATTCATTTTTGATCATCATCCAACAATAAACATTATAAATATACTTTACCATGTTTACGTGAATGTACAATTTCCGGTACATGTATGATAGGTCAATTTAATATCAACTAACTGCCAAATATTATCAATTACCCGATTGGTGCAATCGTAACAAATCTGGTCGCAAGAACCAATCGTTGCAGCCGTTAGTAAACTCAGTGCCCTGACCTTTTGACCTGCCAAGGTCGTTCTTGTTTTGACAAGCAAAGCGTGTGCAAAACACATGTGTTTTTTACTGTAGTTGCCGATATACCCGTAATTGGGGCGCTCTGATAAATTTTGATTTTTGTTGGGGTTTTGTCATAATCATTTCCTTTTGCTCATAAATATGTTCCGTAACACAAAAAAGAGTATTTTTGTTGTAAATTAAGACGTTTAGCAAAATATTAGTTCTGAAAAGTACATCAAAAATTAGCCCTCTCAATCTCTAGGTGTCCTCGGAATAAGGTAATTTAAAAGTCCTGGCAAGCGTCAACAAATATTTTACGTTTACATGCCGTTGTAAGTTTGGTTTATGAATCAACATGGCAAAGAAGAAGGTGAATCTAGGGACAGTTATGAATTGAGAGGAGGAGTTGAGGGACCAATTTACATTTGGAAGTGAGAATGGTGTGGTGATTAAGGCACCAGATTCATAAACCAAACTTACAACGGCATGTAAACGGGGAGGCACACAAGGTACTGTATGCCTTAGAATTGAACCTGGGGAACCACTGGATAAACGTAAAAAGACTATTACTGGATCGTATGGAGGTGTAAAACTGACTTTTTGCATCTCAACCTCTTCTGAAATTACATAAAAGCAAAGGTAGAAAAATAATTCAAATAATTGGAATTTCTGAAAAATTGGTGAGGCCTGAGGGCGGGGACGATCAGCTGGTTATTTATGTTACTTGACAAAACATTACACATTTTTTGCTTTTCACAAACTTTACAGGTTTATTGTATTTTAAACGCCCAACATATAAATCACAAACAGTTTCAACATTTACAGGGTTGTGGAGCATATGGTCCTTAAATCAAGATAAAATGTCGCAATCACAGTACTTACTGAAAACTTAACTTTTTACAGAGCAAAATTTACAAGAACCAATGGTTCTCGCAAAGTTCTTTTGCGAGAACCAAAGTTGGTTCTCGCCATCTGCAACGAAATTCTAAGCCTGTTGTTTCTAGATCAGTTTTTATTGCTGATAAGGAAAATGTCTGTTGCCTTCCTGAATTTTGAATTACAAAGAGATATTAGACAAAAATTCTTATCAGGTGAAAGCTTGACTTTATCTAAGGTAACTTAGGATAGATTATATTGTAGATTGCACTGTTAAAAACTATTAGATTTTTTTTTCATCAAATCCAGTTGTAAGATAAGTGTCCACTCTGCATGATAGTGTATAGCATCCTGGAAAAATATATTTAGTTCAGAACATCTTATTACAGTAACAACCATACACTCTTAGAAAGGAAGGATCAAATATGAGACAAAAAGGATCAATTTTGATCCTTTTTAGGTATCAAATATGAGCTTACCCTTTAAGGATCAAAGTGATCCAAAAATAAGGATCAAAATTCTTGATCCGAAAAAAGGATCAAATATTTCTTATAAAAAAGATCTGCCTAAAAACATCTCACTGTAGTGACCCTAGCAGGGTTTAAACCCACGCCGCATGTACACCATGCAATTACGAGACCAACGCTCTAACCACTCGGCCACGGAACAGGCAGTTATCAAGTGTGATGAAATCATCGTATTTATACCATTGTATACATTCCCGGCTATGTAGTGGATATGGGTGTACTCAAATATGAAACAAAAGATCACGTTAGATCCAAACGCGGTATCAAATATGAGCTCATCCTTTCCGTATCAAAGTAATCCAGAAATACGGATCAAAACTTTGATATTGTAATCAAAAAGGATCAAAATAAAATGATCCGGAAAACTACTCGTATATTTTATCCCGGCCTTCTAAGAGTGTAGTATCTCTAAATTTCCAAAGTTTCCATTGTCAACAGTTTCATTAAATCACCACGTCTGTGTGAAAGCATTTCCTTATTTACAATGCCCTTTAGGATTCTAATAAGTCTCGCTCTAAAAGGGAAGTTTTTATAAATACAGTCATGTTTTAGTTGCAATTTCATCAGGATAATACAAAATTGTACATCTCGCTTCTTTGTCAAAATCATGTTATCCCTGTTGTGATATTCTGAAAATTTCACACCCCTTGAAAGATTTTAAGTATTAAGTAGAATTGCCCATAAAAGTATGAGGAGAAATGAAAACGTCTATCGATATGATACGAGCGCTATCCATTTCAATGTTCATGTGAATTCTAAGTTAATTTTATAATATTAAAAAAGTCTATAAAAACCTTTCGTAGTGTTGTACAAATATTTGACTTCTTTGAAACTGAAGCCTATCACATGATATTCTGTTAGTGCGACTTGACTTAGTTTGTTTGGCAAGATGACAGATTACAAACAAAACTCACACTTCACCCAGCTCTCACAAGATAATCGAAATCTTAAAGATAACAAATTGATTTATAGGAATTTGATTACTCTAAACAGAATCCCGACTTATTCCTTTAGTTTTCTTGTCTCAAAATAGTTTGCTTTCCATTATTTTGTAGTGTTCTCCTAGAAGGCATTTTTGTATCTCATCTGAAAGTTCTATATATGATGTGACAACCAGTACGGTGAGAACCTGAAGCATAATGAGGGAATGCATTTAGAGAGTGTTACCACTGATTGAGAAACCTTGAGGAAATTTATACTTGGTGTAGATAAACAGATCAATATATACTTTCAAATATGTATTTGGACGTAAGTCATGAACTGGTCATATTTTTTGTTTCACACAAAAACATTGGTAAAACCATGCCAATTTGTATTCAACGGATCGTAACT
>JXSR01S047041.1:0-11914 GCA_000969725.1 Ophiothrix spiculata
GCACCATTAACACAAACTTTCTCCCCACCTGGTTCACCGAAGAGAAAGCACAGAAGTATGGACTTCCTTCTTGGCAGATCAGATGGTGCCTTCTCCCCTACATCAATGGATAATCTGGATATTGAATGGGTCCAGGGACATTGCGCAGTTGATCACAGCGTAAGTATCTTTTTAATGTACAGCTTTATTTAAAAAATTAGTTAAAACCCATTTGTCTTGCCAAAATATTACTTAGTGAGCAGGTTTCATTTTGTTTTAGGGTGAGGGTGACTGGTCCAATTTTTGTGCTATTTGTTGGTGTCACTCTTGGGGTATCCATCCCGAGGGGAGACTGTCGGTTATCCACCGCTGGTCGACATGTCACTTGTTTTCTGTGTGCATATGTTTTTCATTCTCCTCCTTCCATTATTATTTTTAGGACCCCAACAGAAATAAGCTTTTTGATAAAGGCTTTTTGGGCTATCCTTGGTGCTTGTATAATTACTTGTTTTAATATGTGCAATATATTTATGTCTTTAATATGTTTTTAAATCAATTTTAGTGTTGTAAAATGTATATTATGAGTACCTGAATAAATCAAATCAAAAAATCAAAATTTTGACAAAAGAGAATAAGCTTTTAGACCACCATGTATACTTTAGGTCCAATCCAAAATTTTAGGTTTTAGGATCAGTGTTAGGGTTTGGGTGTGTTTAGTGTTAGAGTTGGGTCATGGTTAGTGAGTTAGAGTTGGGTCATGGTTGAGTGAGTTAAGGGTCGAGTCTTGGTGAGGGTCAGGTTTTTGACGGGACCTAACTTTTCCGAGGTTATTATTTGAACATGCCACATAATGTTAAAGCTTTCATATATTGCATTTTAAATGCTGCATGGTTTCTTCATTGTGCAATGCAATAATGAGAAAGACATGGGAAACCTGATCCAACACACACACATTGTTTTAACAGTTATCTGCTGTTGGGCCTAAACAAAGTTGTTGACTTGCTCTTTGCGACTGACAAAATTTAAGGTCGCTATTTTTTTAAAAATTTAATTTTTTTTTATAACTTTCGCCTATCTCAACAGGGAGTTTGGTAAAAATATCATGATATTTTGGATAATTGTGTTTACAACAATATTCAAAAATTGTGCTTTTTAGCCAGCACTTATCAAATTGCAAAAAAATTCTTTAAGTGCTGGCTAATAAATGCAATGGTCAATCTTTTCAAAAAATTGTGAGGAGGGTGCAGACAGTTTAATTGCCCTGGCTATTGATTTTGTGAAATGGATAAGATATCGCTGCATCAAGCTATACAGCTGGTATACACTTGATTGAGTGTTTAAGAATACATGGAAATTAGACAAAATGGGAATTAGACAAATTTGGATTAGGCTAAATGATGTTAGACTAAATGGGAATTAGACAAAATGTAGATTATACTAAATGGGAATAGACCAAATGACTTTACATAAAACTGGTAATTATACATGTTGGTTATCAGACTAAATGGGTTGTAGGCAAAATGGTAATTAGACATTCTGGGTTTATACAAAATGGTTTTGGACGAAGTGGATATTATTAGATTTTGGATTAGACCAAGTGGCAATAGACCTTAGTCCAGACTTAGATTGCTACTGTGCAAATATGATCTGCCCCCATTGACTGGAGACCTTAAGCTGCAGGGCAATAGTATGTAGTCTTCAGTATTCTTGGACCAATATTTTGCACCATTACCCTTACGCTTGTGAGCAGTAAATATTTGTATTTTTTTGTAATATTTGATTGATGATACAGACACAAGTCCAGCTTGCCAGCCATACATTGCTCCACCAATATGAGAAGGACAACATAGAACCAAAACAAGAGAAAGGACAGAAATCTCAGCCAACAAAGCCTATCATAGATCTTGGACCACGTTTTGAAGGTGATGGGTGTGATGCCTCTATACTTGCTGAGAGTAACCAAATGATACCCCAAGTCTTACCAATGAAGGACATTGAACTTTTAGATAAAATCATGGCATTACTGAGTGAAGCTATGCATGTACAAGGGCAGCCATCTTGGATTTTGGATGAGAAGCTGCAGAAGGGTGTGTGTATCTTGATAGGAAAGCCTCTGAATAGGTGAGAAGTACTTTTTTCATTAGCAAAAATAGAGCAGCAGTGTTATTCTAGCCTCTCCTAGCCCTGCACCACTATTTTAACCTATCTTGGCCCTACAGCATTAGAAGGACACATCATTAGGTCTTCATGGGGAGCACTGACATTAAGATGTGTTAAATTTATTTGGTTAAGGCTCTGGTTTTACTACCACCTCCCTAAGAAAAGGGGATTGTGTGTTTGGGCGAGGGTGTAATAGGGTGGTGGGGATGTGTATATGTTGTATTTACTGTGTTGCAATTTGGTGCAATAAATTTGTTTTTGTTTTTTCCCTGAAACAATATGCCCTAAACTTATCACCTATGATACATGTACTTTGTTAGCTGGTAGAGCTTCGGATAAAGTTTTGATCACTGTGATTTAAGCATAAAAAAGCTAATCACCTAATTAGCATAATATATGCACAAATGAAAAATGCCATTTAAAATTTAAAATTTTCTTTCACAATTCGTAGCTGGATCAAAACCCAGATTGAATCATTGGTGTCTGAACAATGGTGTGCCTACTACCTAACCCTGATACAAGATGCAATATGGCCAGATGGGCAACTTATTGAAAGCAAGGTGGTGAGATCAGGCGAAGAAAAGAAGGAAATGAAGAGTGATGCATTACAATGTCTCGTCGACATTCTTCCTGGTGAGTTATTGGGCAGTAGAGATTGGGATTCAATGTGTTGATACATTCGTTTTAAAAAGGTTGTTTCATTGGCATAATCCCATTGACCCCAATTCTCTGGTCAAATAAGAAAAGAAGAAGTGTAAGTGAGTTTGATGGTTTTGAAATATTGCTGACCAAAGAACCCAAACTAGCCTAAATTAGGTGTTTTTTGGCTGAAAATAAAAAAATGGCCTACCTACCAACCCTAGTTGTTATATGTTACACCAAACTATCAGCTGGTTCTTTTTCAGAGGCACTATTCAAACACAAGAATTACCTCCCTTAAGGATAACAATAAAATGCAATAAAGATCTAACAAAGCAAATTGAAAACAAAAGAAGCATGGTGCCAAAATGACTTCTCCTGAAAATGATGATTTTGTTCTATTATATAATGTTTGATGCAGATTGCTTTTAACATGTATTAATAGAATCCCGGACTTATACACTGGTCTGTGTAGTTGCGCAATTAAAACTTTAGACAAATGGTATACCAAACCTGCATGCAAAGCAGGTAAGCATGCATGGTTTCAATATATTTGCGCAATATGGCATGAGGCAATGCATCATCGGCAAAAAACGGATACCCCCAATTTAATCCCCATGCCGTATTAAAAATGGTGTAGAGTCCAGGATCTCTACTTTAAATCTGTAGGACATCCTCAAGTTTCAACCTGCTGTTGACCTTTGACAAGCAGTTCTGTGAACAAATAATATCAACCGACTGGAACCGATGGCTTTGGACATCAATCACCAGTTGAGACTTAAAGATGAACAAATACATTCTCATCCCTCAGGACTCAACTGGAAGTAGTGAATTTTTTGATGTCAGATAAAAATCTATAATTTTTCTGATGTTGTAAATCCAAAATTTCACCTCGAAAACTCTGAAAAGATTTGTGATATAGTCAAACGGTGGTATTTTCCTTTTCTTATGTACTCCACTAACTTCACCATCACTAAATCAGATACTTTCTTCCATTTTTCTCAGGGTTTCTGTGTCCAGTGATTGGCAAGGACAAGTGGCAAGCTGCAATGGAAATCATGTTAGACTCGCTTCAAGACCCTCAACTTAACAGGTGAGTGAGATGCTTTGAAGTTTTTGAATAGTTTAGTTCTTTGCATGATTGTGAGGTCCATCTAGATGGACTGTCTGTAACAGCTCCCAATAACACCCGAGATGACAGAGCAATGGAGATAAAATATCTTGCCCAAGAACATAACCTGTTGGCCATAGGGGGCTCGAACTCACAACCCACTATTTCTGAGTCCTGCACTTTTCCACTTGACCCTGCATGTTAATAACCCTGGGTGAGTTTTGCACTCCAGGATGTTAATTTGATGATTTCTTCCTTTTTCATCCAGTAAAAGATGAAGATATAATCATGCAGTGGAACTTCATTAATACAGTTTGAAAAACTCTGAGTGAGGTGCAGGATTGTGTCTTTTTGACAAAATGTTCCCATTCAATGGCAATACTCCATTCATTTTTCAACAGAGCAATTTTACTAATAGATACAATACTGCACCTTGATGGATAAATAAATAAATGCTGGTGCTTATATAGGAGATCAAATCTCCTCAAAGCGCTTTCACATTTATTCCGTTACCACTAGAATACAACCAACTAACAGCTGCCTACAATTTATGGCGCTATTTATTACTCTATTCCTAGCAACTACCCATGATAATGCTTGGATCAACGAGGCAATTAGGATTAAATGTCTTGCCCAAGAACATAACTCGTTGACCGTAGCAGGGCTCGAACTCCCGACCTTCTGATTCGGAGTCCTGCACTTTTCCACTAGACCACACAAGCTCCATTGGATAATACAATGTGATTTAGAGGTCCCAATTAAGAATCACATTTACATGTTAAATGAGTTGGATAAGACTGCTCAGGTATAATACATACTCCTGATTATACAGTGAAGTTCAATTTTGCAGTCCCAAAAATTTTGTATTAACGAGGTTCCACTGTAAAATATATTAATGTTAATGTCAATGGTGTTTTAAAAACTACAGTAAATTTTTATAATAAAATCTGATATACGGAAATTCTTAATAAAGAATTATTCTTTTATACTTTATTGTTTGTAAAACTTTAATACAATAAAATTTGAATATAATAACCTAATTTCTGAGTTCCCTGCAAGTTTGGTATAAACTAAGATGGTATGCCTCAAGCCAATATTCATTGCATATTTTTGGAGATCACCTAAGGCCATACGCTCATTGTAATGCATATAAATGGTATATTTCCCGCTACATTTATTTTTTGCACTTTTGTACACAAATATTTAGAAATTAAAATATTAAGCAGGGATTTCTGTTTTAGGGAGCTCTATTGAGCCACCCTGCTCCCTTCAAATATGATATGGGAGCTCAATTAATAGAGCACCTTGCATGACGGTATTTTCATCTAAATTTCCTGATAGCTCCCCTAATTGCTTCCCTGCAGAACTTAAGAAAAGCTTTTGATTGAGCCTCTGCAAATTTCAAATAGAAGTCCCTGGTGACTATTCCTTATACATATCAATCCAAAAAAGCAAGTACATTGCAGGACTTACAGCCCACTAATCCAAAGGTTTGCCAGTCTGAAAAAGAAATAGGGTTTGCTAGTCAGAAAAATAAATAAGGTCCGCTAGTCCGAAATGAAAAAGGGTTCATAAAACGAAAGATTTGCCAGTCCTAAAATGAAAAAAAGGTTCGGTAGTCCGAAAATGAAATAAGGTTCGCTAGTCTGAAAAAGAAATTTAGCTTTGCTAGTCTGAAAATTAAATAAGGTTCGCCAGTTCAAAAATGAAATAAGGTTCGCAAGTCCGAAAATAATTAGTTTTGTTGATAAGCAACCCCAATTTTTTTTTTCTGACTCGCGGACCTTTTTCATTTTCGGACTGGTGAACTTTATTTCATTTTCAGACTGGAGAACCTTGGCATTAGCGGACCTTTTTGAATTTGGGACTATCGAACCTTTTTTTTTAATTCGGACTAGTGAACCATATCAGACTGATGGACCATTTTTCAAATTCGGACTGGCGAACCCTCAAGTATAGGAAAATACACTTTCGGACTGACGAACCTTGTTTCATTTTCGGACTAGCGAACCTTAGGACTAGCGAATCTTAGGACTTAGCGGGATGTTACCCATGGCAGGACTAGCTCAGAATTGCAATTTGCACGGTTAAATGTATAATGAGTAGTTAATTTTGATCATTCCTTTCCATTTCAGGCATTTGGTATTTACATTGCTGGATCTTCTTCTGGAAGCCATTGCATCTGAAATCACTGATCATGAATTCCAGAACTCCCTGCTGGATGCAAGTCAACTACCCGATTCCAAAGTGGAACTTTTCTAGAAGCATTTATATCTCAAGTAGCCGTGGATTCAAGCCTTAACACACTCCCTGCTGGATGCAACTCAACTCAACTACCTGATTTCCAAGTTGGACTTTTCTAGAAGCATTTACATCTCAAGTAACTGTGGATTCAAACCTTAACACACTCCCTGCTGAATGCAGCTCAGTTACCTGATTCCAAAGTGGAACTTTTCTAGAAGCTAATTCATCTCAATTAGCCATTACTTCAAACCTTAAACACAATCCCTTCTGGATGCAATGCAGTTAAGGGTAGTCTTTGTCAAAGACTTATTTTGTTGTCAATTATCACTAACAATGAGACAAGGATTATGCAAGTGACAATTCTTGAGTGGTGTGAATTGCAAGTTAGGCCCGTGAGCACAATTAGGCCACAACTTTGTGCGTCGGCCACAACCTGGCCACACTCCAGATTTCCAAGATGGCGACCATATAGGCTTGATTATGCACCTCTAAATAATTTCAAAACATGTAATGAATATTATACAACAAGGTGATCAATCAAGCCTACGGTCGCCATTTTGGAAAAATAAGGATGTGGCCAGGGTGCGGCCAGTCGCACAAAGTTGTGGCCTAATTGTGTTCCAGTCAGACTCACTTTCTGAGGTGTGCCAGGTTGCGTGGTTGTAGGATTTCCTTTTTGCATTTTTTTCGTAAAAATAATTATCATGGAGCTTTAGACTTCATCAGGCAAAAGTCAGGGAATTTCATATTCATAAAATACTGTTCTAAACAATGGCAAATCCAGGCGGTCAGCCACCAGTTGAGTTATGAGGCGACCCCTAACCTGATTCCAAAGTAGAAGCATTAGCATTTGAAATAGGATTCAAAACTATACACTGTGCAATACAGCTGGAGAAGTTTCGAGAACTTGCACACTATAATAATGGTTGCTATAGGTGTTATTTTGAAACAAAGGTCAATTCTATATTTGAGTGGTGCTCTGGCATAATGAGCGAAAAATCGAGTTTATGACATATTTTAATTCTCTATAATCTCAGCTGTAGAATGATATATTATATGTCATACTTTCTTTCTGCAATCTTCATTTAGAGATCGAAATTCAAGGCAGTCCACTCAAAATCTTGTAATAAAAAGTTGTCCCAAATCGATTTTAAAATTACTGATTACTATAGTGTATGATAGCAAAAGGCGATCAATACCCCTTGAATAATTGCACTTCCCGGCATAATTGAACTTCAAAACACGAGGTTTAGATTAACACTTATGCACTAACCCTTACCCTCCTACGTACTACAAAGTACTACAGTAAGAAATCAAGAATTAGCTTAAGTCCGAATACGTCACAGACGGCGGATATAAATGGTCAGGAAATTGCTGCCCGGCTTGGCATAGCTGGACATTGGAACGGGAAAGCAGGGGTCGGGGGTTTGAATCCCAGGGGGACCCAGGGGGAACCCGAAATTTTTCATGACGTATTTGGACTTAGACTGTATTCAAGCGTGCGAGAGTTAGGGTTATTTAACACCATCAGCGTGTAGTACATATGCATCACTTAACCCTTACCCTCCTATGTACAGTACTTATTCTTATACAGTAAGAAATCAAGGATTAGCATAAGTCCGAGTACGTCACAGACGGCGGATATAAATGGTCAGGAACTTGCTGCCCGGGCAGGGATAGCGGGGGTTGGGGGTTCGAATCCCAGGGGAACCCGAAATTTTTTCATGACGTATTTGGACTTAGACTGTATTTAAGCGTGCGAGAGTAAGGGTTATTGAGTTTTATGTCAAAAAGCAAAATTCGATCTTTTCATCACATTTTTACTTTAGCAGCCATTTATTCAAAATCTTCAGTCACGACTTTCCACTCATTTCGCCAGAGCATCACTCATTTTACAGCACTGTAAGAATCATAATTTAGCATTGCTTTCCCAAAATAGGATTGTTTGGATCAATTAATCTTTGTTTGGATGAGGTTATCGGTGATACAAACTTTATTTATATAGTGTTAAAAAACTACCCGGTACCCACCAATAACTTGAAAAACCAGATGGTCTAGCTGTGCTCTATGGTAATGAAATGGTATTTTGACTGAGCATTGCCACTATTGAACTACCAGTAAAGTGCTAGTGCTTGTGAACAACAAATTGGTGGAATAATGTATGGTGTGTATTGCCTTGTAGACAAGTAATATTAGTGCTCCACCAGAATGCAGTATGAGCCGAAATAGTGGAAACAGTTTGGTTTCCTATTTGTACTTTCTTTAATCTATGGGTCCAGCAAACTGGACCTCAAATACGTATCTGGCGGACTATTAGTGTTTTTATCTAGTGCTTCATGCTCTTGTCCCTAGTCACTAAGAACCGAGTCTTAGGCTAACATAAGGAGGCATTTGAAAGCTTTGACAATCTACAATGATTTTACTCCGCTCCTCCTTCATTTACCAATTTCCTAACATTTTATACTTGAAGAAAACTACTTTTTTTTTCAAACAAAGGCAATAATTTTTGCACTCTTCTCCAAAGATTGATTGCAAAATTGGCCCAAATAAATAAATAAATAAATACATTTTGTAAATAACAGATATTCTCTTAATTGTAGTATCATAGCTCTTAAATTTTATAATCTGGCAAGTTTGGTCCAAATCGTGACTTATTTGAGGGATTAAGGCAACCTGCATGCATGGGATCCTGTTTATAGTTAAATCTTCCAATGGCAGAGTTTTTGTGTATTGCACAGTGAATGAGTTTATAGTTAAAGTTGAAATGAACTTAAACAAGTGCACATAAGGATGCAAATGGGAATGAGAATCAATATTTTTTAAATAAATTTGATGCTTTTGTCAAAGTACAGTCTTTCTATATCGTTTCGTTTTGTTTCTGTTTTATTCTATTATGTTGGCGTCCAGCCTATAATACAATATACAAGTAAATTATCAAACACTTAGCACTTCAATATGTAATACAGTGTGCCTCTATAAAAATTATGCAAGTTAAAAGTTCTTTTTCAGAAAACTGATTGAACATATTTTTTTTGATATTCAGTGCCTTTTCTGTTAATAAAAATGTTCATTTGTAGGACAAGAATGTATTCAGCTTCTAAGTAATTTTACTTAGAAGCTGAATTCATACTCCAAAGGCAATGCGTTGCGTTTCAAATAATGTTCACTGCAAACGGCACCGCAAATGAATTTTGTACACCAAATTTGTAACAAGAGCTTGGTTTATGGCTGATTAATTCAACTTTCTTATAGCAGGTAGGTCTCAGACAGCGTTTGACAAAATCTTGTTTATTATGATGCTATTATTGGATAAATCAGTGAATGGATGGATGATTGAATTTAAGGTGGCCTAGCACAGATAGAATTCCTCTATTTATTTTTCTAATTTTTTGATGTATGGTGTTTTCATATGTGCTGCTCACATTTCTGAAATAAAAAACGGGAGTCACCAACTTAGTTTTTGAGAAAAATCAATTTAAATAACACTATGTTTTACCACTTTTTACCAATGACTTCTATGGTAAAATCAAAATAAATTAGGCAAAAACACTTATAATTTCAAAACGGCTCTATTTTTTCTCTCTCTTTTTGACATATGTTTTGGTCCTTATATAGTTCTTTAAAAACTGTAATAAAAAATATGGTCACAGACTAACTTTTTGAGATATTAAGCAAAAAATTGGCATTTTTTTTAGAAATGACTAATACCTAAAGCACTGTTCACTTTGAGCCCTGCAGCGTCAGGAGTAACAGGCATGGTCTTATGCGCAAGTATAAAAATGATGCACGTGTAAGATCGCTTTATATCAAAGCTCACGATACAGTATGCTAAAAGTCTGGGATAAATACTTTGAAATTGTGTCCAACACCGTTTCTGTGCTAGGCTACCTTAACTTGGTAATACTGGATAACAGTAACTGTTTGTTTGTTTGTAGTGTTTTTTTTCACACTACTTCTCGCACTATATGCCTTCTTCAATTCTGTTTTTGTCACCTTTCCAAGGTTATGGAATGAGCTCCCTGTGTCTGTTAGGTATTCAGCATCTGTTAATCTCTTTAAGACTTCTTGTAAAGAAAAGTTGCTTATTTAGTTTGGGGTTATTTTATCTGCTTGTATTTTAATACTTTTATTATTTAATGCATAATTGCATGTTTCTCATATTTTATTTATTGTATATTTACTAAGTTTGTAAGGAAAGGAAAACACACTTTGTGTTTGGACTTGTAGTCTATTTTTCTTTTCCTTGATTGTCATATAATTACACATTTTTTTTTTCATTGTTTGTGATTTATGATGATTAAATAAATATTATTATTATTATTATAACAAAAGGTGAGGATAAGATAAAAAGTTTTACAGTTTATTTCATTAATCCATATTGTTCAGCACATTTGGTGTTCATCCAAGATTTTATCATGGTGAGATTATTAAATCTGACTAAAACTCATGCATATACCACTTTGCAGCAACATTTGATGTTAGGGAATCATGGTATAAAACTTACAAATTACTGTGAAAAGGGATGCCAAGGACAGGTAGTCCCTATTAATTAAGGTAAGTGAACGTTGTTTTGTTAATGAAAACAAACAATTATTGATTCATCCATTCACTGATTTATCCTATAGCATCATAATCAGTAGGATTGAACCAGATACTGCAAATTTGTCACACGTTGTCTGTGACCAACCTGCTAAGAAAGTGGAATTACTCTGCTATAAAGTAAGTTTTTATTACAAATTTGGTGTCATTTTAAATAAGAGATTGTTAGCTAATCAAATAATGCATCAAATATATGAACAAGATTCAAACAAATTGGCTGTTGCATGAGATAACGGCAGTAAAAAGTTTCCAAACTTATTTTCATAAGTTTATGAATGTTGGCTTTCAAGTACACTTTTCTTGGGTTGATAATACTATATAGTAGGACTGATAATATGTAAAAACGATACATACACAATATTTAGAGAATAAACAGACTTTCAACGAATCAAGAAAATAATTTTAAAGTACAGGCCCCGTTTTCAGTTAAAACCCCTAAAAGGGTCCACAATTCGTGATCTTTACTCAAATAAGACATTTCCTAGCATCATATTTAAAACTTATAGCCTAAAATGAGTAATAAATTTCTTTCCAGTTTTCCGACTTCAGTTGTCCGATAAAACAGCTAAAACGCGGGCATTCCTCATAACGAATCATGACACATTTTATATCATTAGAAAGCTAATCTCTCGAGTCATGATGCAAGGCGATCAAAAAAGCGCACACCAGCTAATTGGCTGTTGCATTTATCGTGACAACTCCCTTCAAAATGGCTGAAAATGACCATTTCGCCGTTGAAAAAATATTTTTTGGGGGGATTTTTAGGTAAAAAACGCGCCTTTTTTTTCCAACCATGACAAATTTTTAAAGCAAGATTTTTATGATAGATTATACCTTAAAGATACCTATACCGAGCAAAGGTATTAACTTTTTATCACAATTAATTCATCGCGACAGAAGAAAGAACCGCCACTGGCAAATTAACTGCTGTCTCACAGTACTTAAGGGGTGTGAAAACTTTCTGGTGAGCTGATGCGCGTAAGTTTTCCATATGCTTAACACTTAAGGGACGCACCATTAGACTTCAAGGGGGGGAGCAGGAAGTTTTTTGAAAAAAAAAACTTGACCCACCCAAAGGTGAAAAAAAAAACTTGACCCACACACAGGAGAAAAAAAAAACTGACCCACTGGCATTACTGGGGAATGAAAAATGCCCCATCTACAACTAAAAATAAAAAAACT
>JXSR01S047046.1:596-19425 GCA_000969725.1 Ophiothrix spiculata
TGCAAGAAAGTCGTATCTGCAATAGCTGCCATTTGTCATAAATTTGGATTGCACACTGTAAAATCTCCAGTCATGGGTCAGTGGTTCTTGAAATGGTTCTTCAGGTGACACCATCGCCTGAAGAACCATTTCAAGAACCACTGACATAAGACACTGACATTTTGAGAGATTTTTCACATTCTTGTGACAAGTTGTAAAAAAATATAACTTAGGGCAGCCATTGCAGATATGACTTTCTTGCACTCACATGACGAAATGAAAAATGATCCTAAATAAATTAACTACTGCAATAAATTAATAGCATAGCCCCTATTTGAATTAATATAAAATTCTACATCAGTTACCTTATCAATACTACATTGATCACATTATGTAATATTTTTTCCAAAATAGCTGTCTTCGTTATAGCTGAAAAAATACCAGGATAGGATACTATTAGTTACCCCCTACTTGTTAACAAAATACTGGCAAATATCTATGGACTGGTGCCATACAGCTTGTCCCAATATGAATGCAACAAGCACAAACAAAACCTAATTGTAAAAGCCTCATAAACAAAGCATGAAAAATACCAAGTTGCAACTGAGCAAGTTGGGTGTGCCGTGCGTATTGATTTATGTTATGCCTGTATACTTGTGTCAAGATCATTTCGTAAATGCTGCATTACATACGCAATACAACCTTTTGCAGCATCTTAAACAACTCACCAACACATCATCAATTCAATTAATAAAGAGCAATATATTGTTTGTGTATGAGTCATGGAATACGGGATATATTCAGGGTTTGGTTTATTTATTTTTTTGAAAACCATGGATACGGGTTATTTTTAAAATGTGTTTGACCAATGAGATTACAGAATTTGTGTACAGTAAAGGATAACTTTCCCCACTCCATAGACCTTTTCAAAATCCATTCGGAAATCTTCGGAACATTGATCATATGGACATTTTTTCAACCAATCACGTAACAAGCTCATTAGTATGCACGATTTTGTCAACAACACTTTCCGAAAATTTTCTTGCATTTCAGTGCAATAAAAGTGAAAAATAAATAGAACCAGACCCATACATTATTAGATACAGTAATTCTGAACAACTTTTGGCTGATGGTACCATAAGCTCACCGACACAAAGAGTGAAATTTCCATTTGAAATTGGCTGCTTAAGCTTAAGATTTCAAGTAACATCAGAACGATCACACTTAAAGTGACTCTTTAGTGCTAACGCTTATTACAAGTTTGATTTCGTACGCAACCACTTAACGAGAAAGCAAACTTAACATTCTGGTTATTGTGTTGAAGAGTCACTTTTTCTGTCGGCAATTGCCGGAAAGTGTAAAATCAGCTTCGGAAACTCTCAGTAAGTCGTATTTTGAAAAGGTCTGTAGTGCAGCATTTTTTCCGAACATAGTCATGATAGTGGCACCTATCAATACA
Organism: Ophiothrix spiculata; assembly: GCA_000969725.1. Lineage (NCBI taxonomy): Eukaryota > Metazoa > Echinodermata > Ophiuroidea > Amphilepidida > Ophiotrichidae > Ophiothrix > Ophiothrix spiculata. The sequence goes on from JXSR01S047046.1 coordinate 2,035, forward strand.
TCAAGGACTTATATCAAATTCTTAATCTTGAAACTACCATCAAGTCATCATGTGAGAACAAGAAAATCGTATTTGCAATAGCTGCCATTTGTCATAAATTTGGATTCCACACTGTATAATCTCCAGTCTTGGGTCAGTGGCTCTTGAGCCAGACATATGGCATGGAAAAAATGAGGGATTTTTCACATTCTAGTGATAAGGTGTTAAATAAACGAAACATATGGCAGCCATTGCAGATACGACTTTCTTGCACTTACATGACGAAGTGTAATTATGGTATTATGTTCTCAGGATTGTTGGAATGCAGATATGACCTTCAGGCTCCAACTGGCTTGGTTGTGGATCGGTGTGTAATATTACATATGGAAAGAATTTGCTGACATACTACTAACATCTAAAGTCGGCATTCCTTAAACCATTCAAACAAACATCCTAACGTATGGGACCAATGTATAATCATTACAATGGGTGGTCTCATCCTCTGCATTTTTTGTTTCCATGATTTAAAGAATGTCAACTTTTAGTTTATCAATGAAAATGAGGAATGAAATACAAACAAATGCTTGCTATGCTAGCTGCATACTTCATACGAGTTGAAAAGTATAACCCTTTATGGCTTACAGAAATACATTAGAAATTCCATTAGACTGCATACACTTCCTATACCCTGTTCAGTCAAGGAAATGTCCCATCATGCATGCACCAATGTAGTAGACAATTTAGTCACAGATTTTGTTGACAAACTCTCTTTAGATTAGTTCAACAAACTCTCTTTTGCTTTTAAAAAGTTAAAGACCAAAAGTGGAAAATGAAAAATAAATCTCATAGCTACTAATGGAAGAACTCCACAAGAAATGCATGATGGGACATACAGAACACTAAATGTCTACATTTTCAGTGCAACACAAGGTCTTTCCATAAAGTTCACAGGGTTCACCCAGCGCAAGTGCTTACCACAAAGTAACAGCAGTTCGGAGACCAATCACACAATCCAAATTATCATTAAACTATACATTTAAAATACTGCGAACCTGCCATAGGAAATGCACGCTGAACAAGAAGCTTTGTTTACTTCTAAACGCACAAAGGGCATCTGTATTTTTTTAGCTCAGTCAATTTTAACGATCATTTCAAGTAAAATGATATTCCTGGCGATTAATGCCCTTCATCAGTTGCCATAGTTTATGATGTTTTAAATGTAAAGAAAACCAGCCAAATTGATACAAATCTCATTTCTACTATGAGTACGTAAAAGCATTGACCGTGGTATATAGTATTCTATCAGTGACCGGTGGCGCTGTGTAAGAGGCTACCCTGACGTTAGCCAAACTTGTATAGTATAAATAACGTAAATTCACCTCTTCATTTATCGAGTGACTTAAGGCGCCAGTACCTTGTTGCACTGATTAGAATAACAGCCATAACGTTTTATGGGCCAGGTTCGAGTCCGGAGGGAATCTTTTTTTTTCCTTCACTTCTTAATTCATTTTAAACGTTCAATAGATTTATATAAGAGTAAAGATACTGAAATAATTGGGTTTGGGATATTTTTACAACTTTAACGTTAATGTTTTTCAAGAAGTAAATCTATTTTGTCAAGATTGACAACGTTGATATTTGACAAATAATGACTACTGATTTCCTGATTTAATTTTTTTCACATAATAAATATAAGAGTTATAATTAGTCTTTTTATAATCTACTGCAATACGGCACAACAGACAATGTTGTGGAGATCGATGTGCTCTCGCTAATAACCAATAGAGAAATGATGACGTGCATTGTCTCCGGACTGCTGTTCTACTAAGTTTAGTTGCACTCCAACTTGAACCAGATGAAAGATGAAATGCATGATGGGATGGGGTCCATCTCATCTAAATATACAGTGCAGCACAAGGGCTAACCACAAAGTTCAAATGCATCCCCACCAGAGCTCCAGATGAAATGCATGATGGGATAGGGTTTGTCTCTCAGTACATTTCAAGAGCTTATAAGTTCAAATGCATTTCAACTAGAGCTTCAGATGAAATGCATGATGGGATACGGTTCATCTCATCTACCTATAGTGCAGCACAAGTGCTAACCACAAAGTTGAAACATTTCCACTAGTGTCACAACCAACTGGAATCGGTCTCACTGTTACCTACCGTTGTGTTTTCACCCTCTTCAGTTGGTGCTACTGTTTTGCTGATTTTACCATCAATGGTAGCGTCACCATTTCCATTGACAACCGTACTGTCTGTACCAACATTAGCCTCTGCTGCTATCGTTACCTCTCGTTTGGCAGTTTCCTCTGCAGGTGAGCTGAGTTTTGCAGGGGATTCCATCGAGTCCTGCGAGATGTCGGCCATTTTTAGTGGTGAGGACTCGCTAGCAGTGTCTATGGTACTACTACCGCTATAAGTATGGGGTGTGGACATAGAAGGTGGTGTCATAGTTCCTGGTGATGTTGTTGGAGTTGTAGTAGGAGTTGTGGGAAACATTGTATTCAGTCCAGGTCTAAAATGAGAAAAGGAAAAAAATCTGTAAGTACAAACCTAAAACTAAAAAACAAGGTTTACAACCTTGCACTAAGCTATAGCCATTTGTAGCCGGGGTCATTGGCGCAGACCTATCATCACTTGGGTTATGATATTCCCCTAAACAGCTCACCGATGCACTCAGGTCGATAAGGCAAGTAAAATAAAGTTATTTACCCAGGTTCACAATACGGTGGCACTAGCGGGGCTTTAACTCACAACTACCTATTTATGAGTCCTGCACTAGTCCGTTATGCAACACACATTCACTAATGCATTGCGTTAGCTTGGACATATTTACTACTTCCAGAAGACAATTTTGAAGAATGGTTTTTAATGACATCTAAGCCTGGCATTTTGGGGCAATTTTGTGCCCGAGTACCTGACGCATATTTCAGGCGGGCAATCGGGTACCCGAAATAGCAATGAAAAATACAACTTGGAATATTGGTCAAGCATGCACAAATTATACAGATGTTATTTGTACATGTACTTACTACTTGTGCTTGTCGCAATTGCTTCAATTGACAAACCCCTAAAAGCTAATCACGCGACATCGATCAAGGGCAGTGCTGTGTTTTGAAGCGAATAATATGATCATTCTTGTCAAAACGTTTAGACTAGTTTAATACTTTTTCAATGTATATAAGGCCTGTTATGCCGGCAAAAGATTAACTTGCAAAGAGGCCATTTTTTTTGGGGGGGAGGGGGGCAACCCGTTGGCAGCTTTCCTACCCGGCTAGTGAATTCATGGGCGGGTACTTGAAAACCTGCCCGAAAATGCCAGGCTATAATGACATCCCTATGTGACCATCCATACCTCATAAATTCCAAGTTTTTCAGCTTTTTCACAAAATACACACCAAAGTCACATTCTGTTAAATTGCAAAACCCACTAGCTATTTAGTACCAGCTTTTCAGTTCATAAAATTTTTTTAAATATAGTCGAATTAGAAATGTGTCCAAATTGAAAACTTCAACGCTTGTTTTCTAAGTTGTATGCATTCTATCAAGTCATGCTTCAAAGAGTAGTGACTCCACTTCTGGGTGTCATATGCATTTTAAACAAGTATCTTTGTAAAGCTGAAGATGTGTTTTTTTTCCTTCTGAAATAAAACAAAATTTACCTGGGCCAATTTCACTAACTTTAAGCGTCGTGTGAGCGCTACCTCCAAAAATGATCGCTAAATAGCAAGTATTTTTAACAATTTAGCGATCACTTTTGGAGTTAGCAATCATAACGGGGGTTAGTGATCATCGCTAAATGTTAGTGAAATTGCATGCATCAAATCAATAGTTGCAATTGATTTTGAAATTTTCAAAATGCTGGCAGCCAGCTTGGTGGATCGCATGGCGAAAAAAAAAGAAACTAGAAAACAGTCTGTGTGTATGGTGCATATCACGTCGTGCAAACCCTCTATTGTAAGGTTTGATCAACATTGCAGCTGTTTTTTTCACAATATTTACTTATTGTTTACTTTATAAAGTTTCCACATGACCAAAACACATTCAAAATGGACGAATCGCTCCAGGGACAGATTCAGGTAAAAGTATGGGTTTCCCGATAGCCGCACCGCAAACAGACCAGATAAAAAGAATCACTCTCGCTGAAACCATTATATCGATTCAAAATGCACCGCATGCGGGATCACATTAAAAACAGATGGTCAAAATTGAATCTCAGCTCCAACCTGATACTATTCAATCATGTGCTTTAAATTATACAAAACGTATACACCACAACCACACCAATAGTTATTCCGCTATTTTACTTGGAATATTTCGTCCTAAGACTGAATCCCCATCCCCCTTTATTTGTCCGAGTCAACTAACCTTGCAGCTGTATGTAGCACACTTTCATCAACTTCACTCAATTTGCGATTCAATTCTTCCACTGGGAATGGCTCATTCTGGGCGCCTGTATCGGTCTGGATTGCTATCTCATTCACATTCACTGATCTAGTAGGTGGCGGTGTCATGAACTTGACATTATTGGTTGTCGTCGTCTCTCTTGACGCTGATGCTACTGGCTCATCATCATCTGCTGGCAGAGGTTCTGCTAATATATCTTGATCATCTTTTGGTGGTGTATTGGGTACAATATCTGGTCTTGGAGTCTTCGGCTTTGCTCCTCCTATTCAATGAACAGATATTGCATATTGGTCAAATTTACTGGTGTTTACTGCACAACTCATTGACTACATTGTGTCCAGTTCACTTAAAAAAAACTACATTATCAATGAGTTAGGGACCGCTTCTAAACTCAACCGGTGGTCAACCCGGAACCGCCGATTCTGGCCGGTTGCTATTGTTCTAAATGGCAACCGCCCAGAACCGCTGGTTCCGGGCGGTCAGCCGCCGGTTGAGTTTTGAAGTGGTTCCTTAATTTCTGTAAAGCCTTACCCACTTAAATAGTATCATCTCTTTGACAACTTCTGGATAAAATCCAAGTCACTATCAATATAAATGAGCAATAACTCGAGTGATTTTAATCCAACAGGGCACCCAGAGTCTTAAGAACTCATGACATGTAATTATTGCCTGCTTTATACATCAATATTGTATTCTATCCTTCAGTGAACATGATTCTGTAGTCCAATCGATCAAACACACCTTGAGTTAACACCCATGTTCAAAGGTTTTCATAGATAAAACTACAAAAAGCCCTGAATATATTTCATATTCGCATATGCATACACAAGCAGTGTGCAACACATACGGAGCATACAAGGCAGTGTTCACACGGAGGTTTTGATGCGGGCCAAGACGCACTCACATGTATCAAACCAAGCACCCACCAATGTGCTTATATTTCTACCCTCTATTATGTTTACAATGCCTTTACAGTTGTTTTTTATTGTGCGTTTACTAACAAGATCACAGAATTCATGTAGACAAAAGGGTACCAGATTGAAATTGTAATTTGTAACGTGAGTGCAAGAAAGTCATACCTGCTATGGTGCCAAAATTCTATTTATTTAAAATCTAAAATCATATGTCAGCGGCTCTTGAAATGATCCTTCAGGTGAAACTGTCACCTGTAGAACTATTTCAAGTACCGCTGACTCAAGTCTCCGCCAAGAATGAAGATTATATAGCGCAATCCAAATGTATGAAAAATGGCAGATATTGCAGATACGTCTTTCTTGCACTCAAATGACGAATCGATCAACAGCATGCTTTGATTTGAAATTTGTATCGCTATTATGTATCAATTTGAGTTGTCCAGTAATGTCTGAATTATGAGATGTAAAAAAGTTAAACCAGAAGGATCAATTCAGGGTCAGAGGAAAAAATGAACTGAGCTCGGTCAATTACATAGCTGCTACACATTTAAACACATCAATTCTATAACTAACATGCGAAGCATGTTTTCACATGCTCATCAAAATACATGCACACAAATGCAAAGGAGCAAATTCTCAAATTAAAACTATTACATGATATGATGGGATTCAACACACTTGATTCATCTATGAATATATATCAATGTAAACATATTCTGTAATAAATCAATGTGACAACAAAAAAAAGGGGCGGTAGACTCCCACTCAAAGTTGACTAATAGGATGAATCAAAATCAATAACATCTGCATTTCTGTAATGCTTAGATGAAAATCCTGTGTTTCTCAGGTTTATACACCACTCTTGTTGATGACAACACATTTAGGTTGATAGTGACCCATGTTTATAACTTCATGACAATGATCCCCATTGGCTTCAATATGCTTATGACTTCATGACAACATTGAAACCAATCCCCATTGGCTTCAATATGGTTATGACTTCATGACAACATTGGAACCAATCCCCATAGGCTTTAATATGCTTATGTCTTCATGACAACATTGGAACCAATCCCCATTGGCTTCAATATGCTTATGTCTTCATGACAACATTGAAACCAATCCCTGTTGGCTTCAATATGCTTATGACTTCATGACAACATTGGAACCAATCCCCATTGGCTTCAATATGCTTATGTCTTCATGAGAACATTGAAACCAATCCCTGTTGGCTTAAATATGCTTATGACTTCATGACAACATTGAAACCAATCCCCACAGGCTTTAATATGCTTATGACTTCATGACAACATTGAAACCAATCCCCATTGGCTTCAATATGCTTACGTCTTCATGACAACATTGAAACCAATCCCTGTTGGCTTCAGTATGCTTATGACTTCATGACAACATTGAAACCAATCCCCATTGGCTTCAATATGCTTATGACTTCATGACAACATTGGAACCAATCCCCATAGGCTTTAATATGCTTATGACTTCATGACAACATTGAAACCAATCCCCATTGGCTTCAATATGCTTATGACTTCATGACAACATTGGAACCAATCCCCATTGGCTTCAATATGCTTATGTCTTCATGACAACATTGAAACCAATCCCCATTGGCTTCAATATGCTTATGTCTTCATGACAACATTGAAACCAATCCCCATTGGCTTCAATATGGTTATGATTTCATGACAACATTGAAACCAATCCCCATTGGCTTCAATATGCTAATGTCTTCATGACAACATTGAAACCAATCCCCCTTGGCTTCAATATGCTTATGACAACATTGAAACCAATCCCCATTGGCTTCAATATGCTAATGACTTCATTACAACATTAAAACCAATCCCCGTTGGCTTCAATATGCTTATGACTTCATGACAACATTGGAACTAATCCCCATTGGCTTCAATATGCTTATGACTCCATGACAACATTGAAACCAATCCCTGTCGGCTTCAATATGCTTATGACTTCATGGCAACATTGAAACCAATCCCCATTGGCTTCAATATGCTTATGACTTCATGACAACATTGAAGCCAATGGGAACATTATGACAATAGTCTAAGAAATCCTATTTTATGTCATTAATTGCAATGTTTACAGCAGTTCCAAAAATGTCAGTACATGTATTAAAAAATGATTATAAGATATATGTGCAGGGCTGCTGCTACTTTAGTGATATATAATTGGTGAAGAGTACATTAGTCATGGATAATTCTCTAAAACACCAAAAGGTGTTGATAGATTTTACCATGTATCCCACTACAATTGGCAAGAAAGACAATGGTAATATCTGTAAAAACTACAATAAAACTCTTCTAAGCCTGGTTTTCATATTCTTGTTACTTTTTGTCACTATACTTCCCATTATTTTTTGTCAGAACTTGACGTTTCCCGTTGTCAAGGCCACGTTGATATATCAATTACATTGATCAAAATGACTGAAACAACAAGATATTACGCAAAACAAAAAACAACTTTGTTTCCTGTGGGCCACGCGCATTTCATTTTGGCGTCATATATTTGTGCTTTTATTTTTTAATTTTGATGTTTAAGAACATTACAATCAAAATAGCCAATTTGATAAAAAGAATGTGAAAAATTACAAAATTATTACTAAAAAAGTTTTCTTTTCAACAAAAAGGTGAACCCGTACAGGTTTCTAACTAAAAATTCATCACTCATGCAGATTTGCCTTAAATTAAAAAAAAAAAATCAAATTAAAATTAAAAATTAAATTAAATCAAAAACCGTATTTTGCATTTAGATTTTTTGACCACCCACATGGAAACAAACTTATTTCTAACTGCAAATGGCAAACAACAATTTTTTGTTGCCATGCTTAATCAAAAGCATGTAAAACCAGAACAGATGACAAACTACAAAGATATAAAAGAGTACAAAACCAGCAATATAAATTGGACAGACTCACTCTATGACAAGGTTAACAGCAAATGACGTCAAGCTGCCAATTAAAAGTTGTATGATTTGCACGTTCGTAATCTTACGCTGGAAATTTGTCATAGTGTGAACCAGCCTTATACATGAATTCATGTCTGGAATCTGTTACATCAGCATCATGAATGTGGGTTTAGGCAGTATCCAAGTGTTACATGTAATCCAATTATCACTTAAGCAACTTGATCACGTTGATACATCAGCATCATGAATGTGGATTGATTCAGTATCAAAGTGGTACATGTAATCCGATTATCACCTAAGCAACTGGATTATGCGTTCTTGTTTTGAACCACAATTGTAATGATCACCTCACAAAAAAAGTTTTGCCACTTCCGTTGTCAGTTGATGTGTGTGATCCAGTTACTTGGCGAGTTACATAATCACTTCGATACTGAATTCTAAGGATATAGAAATGGTATGTTATATACTATGAACGTTATTAATTTCAGAGACAGGTGATGTAATGAACATACATATTAATCCAAAGTAAGACTACAACTACAATTCAAAAACTCACTGTATTTCCTTATACAGGATCGTACCGTTACTGATTCTTGATGAATCCAAATTAGTGCGTCACGCACTGCACATCATTTACGGAAGTGCGTTTACGCAGTACACATAAATCAATGCACTGTTCATCGCGCGTCGGGAACATGAGTACTTGCGAGGACTGGAGCTTGGGAACAGTCATACGTTTTCAGGAAGATTTCGGTTACTCATTCATTTACAATGTAAAACAGATTAGCAGGTTAGGCCAAATACAAAAAACAGTTTGTCTCAAAGCTGCCACTGGTACTTCAGAAATTATGTCACTATTGATTTAGGTATTCAAACATGCTACAGAGTTGATCATCGCAAATCAACAACTCTGCAACCGATGTGTGGACATATTTTTATTACGCTGGAGTGGTTAAAGCCACCCTCGAGTGATAAAAATATGCGGACGCATGGATGCATCGTTGTTTATTTGCGATGACAATTTTGTAGCATGTTTGAATACCTAAATCAATAGTGACATAATTTCTGAAGTACCGGTGGCAGCTTTGAGACAAACTGTTTTTTGTATTTGGCCTAACCTTCTAATCTGTTTTACATTGTAAATGAATGCGCAATCATAAAATTATGATTAACCTATGCTTCATTACAGATGGGCCTTGGGGTATTGATCTTTGGTATACCCTAAACTTATTTATTGATTCTATATATCGAGAAAGTGCCAAAGATTTGTTTGTAAAACATTCCTTTCACATCATAGATTGCAGATAAATCAAAAGAAATTTGGAGTTTTCATTAGATCCCCCGAAAAGGCCAATTTAAAATTCAAATATAGGGGCAGTATTTATTGTTGTCGACAACGATTATTAAAAATAAAAGAATATCTAAACATTTTGATATATACGGTTTGAATTTGACAATGAAACTTTGCATCCTGTCATTATTACCGCTAATACTTCGAATGATACCAAAATTTATAAAAAATGCTTGTCGGAAAAGTTGTGGATGATGCTGAACTTGTCCAATGCCCCTTTAACAGCATTGTTGATCGATTGATAAATTGTGGGGATAAAATGATGTTAAAGGTTGCTTGAATCTGTAACCATTGCATTTCTACAATCAGTAAATGGATCAACAATGAGATACTTCTGTCGAAGAGAACAGGTTAGCTTTTTACCATGTAAAATGGAAGCTATAAACACATTCAAAATGTTAGGTCTTATATCATACCCATGCTATTTCAACTCTAGGTGCTTTCTTAACAATACATGCTGGTGAGAAAATGCTCGCAAGATACACACATAAGCATACGCAACTAACGGGTTTGGACCTGGGGCCGATTTTACTTAGTGCTTTTTTGTGATGACTGCAAAAATTCTCACGAACTAAATCCATCATTAGGCAATCACAAATTTTGCCCGCGATGGTTTTTGAATTTCACCAAAAAAAATTGTATAAATCTTCACAAACGAGGCTATTGCAAAATTTGAAATGAAACTTTGATGTAAAGGATGGGTTTAAATCTTATGTTCTCATTGATGAGCTCTGGCATCACTTGGGTCTGATTTTATATGTTTTTTTCTCACGAACTCATATCACTAATAATAATTGCTGAGACTAAATTTATGATGAGTTTTGTCTTAGTAAAGTTGTATCTTCTAAATAAGCTCCCTATAAATCGCGTCCAGAATATTCAAACAATCGAGCTTCTATGCAGTCTGTGCGTATGCGTAATTCATGACGATCGTTATGACCGGTCAATGTTCCCAAGTGACAAGAACTTGGCGTGACGATCGTGGTAAACAACCAGTCACATCCAACTGTGTGAATTGCAGTGAGTCGTGTACGGCGCAGTGTACTACTTGACAACATGCGTTAATGAGTAAAAACCATGCGAAACGGGGAGCTTATTTCGAAGTTTGACTGAATGTGTTGTTTGCATGTGACAAACTGCATCTAAAGTTGGCAAGTTTTCACAGCTACAACAGACAGTATTATAACCTGCCAAAATATACCTGTGGCTCTACCTTGTATACATATTTCATGGCCTAACATGTTTTAATTAATGCCACATTCAACCAATCTCCATGCATTAGTCATTACGAGAGATGGAACTTTAGTATCATCTACACACTTTTTTTTGTTCCACTCATAAATATAAAGGGAAGATTACAGATTCAGCACCATGTATATTCCTGCATAGGGATCAATTTGGGGTATTCGGATTTGTACCAATGCTTCATTGAATTCGTGTCTTAATGTGCGACTATTGAACACACACACACTTAGCTTCGTGTTCAGACTTGAGTACCATTTAAGAGTAGTATTGCACAATTTTCTTCAATATGCAACCGGCAACCACATTTCTGCAATCGCAGTTGATTTTGGTGGAACTAAAGTGGACCTGAATACCCTAATTTGAGCCCAATGACTGTGGACGCTTTTACATTTGGTGGTATTTTGATATCTCCCCTCTATATTTATGGGGCAATCGTAGACCATGCAGACATGTAGAAAATAAAGATCAGCTTGTAAATATTCTTCACATTTGCTATCTAAATGTCCATCTTTAATTCAAAGTAATTGTGTCAAGCTCATTCTTTATGATTTTGCAGCAAGTCCCATATCAATTGAGAGGAGGCATGCCTTGCCTTAAGACACTGCATGTGCCACTCAGTAGATTTATCATTTATTATCAAAACCAAGCAAATTGCTTGCATCATATGCTATATTAAAAGGGTATGCATCATGAAACCTTTAAAAAACCTACAAAAGGCTTATTTCAAAGCATATTGATCATCCATACTACAGCAAATCAGGGGCCGATTTTACAAACATTATGCGATGATCGCTAACCATGTTTTGATCGCTAACTCCTAAAATAATCGCTAAATAGCGAGAATTTTTAACAATTAAGCAATCATATTTGGAGTTAGCGATCAAAATATGGTTACCGAATACCGACTATCGCTAAACGTTAGTGAAATCGGCCCTTAAAGTGAGTGACATCTCGAGTGACATGACACTATGCATGTAATCCATGCTCATTTTTCTTATTCCAAATTTTGTGATTTTATGCAAATTTACAGAGTACAAAATAATGACATGGCAAGATGGACTAGAGTATACTATGATCTTATTCCCCAAACTCCATGCCTAATTCAATGTAGTCTGCATGTCTCAATGATCTATGAATACAGGGATTTACTGCAAACATGTTAGTTATGCAACGGACATAAACCCAAATCATTGTGATACTTTTGAAATATATTCTCCTGTAACCTACATTAACTGCTGCCAAAGTTTCAATTTTCAAAGTGGTTGCAATCTCAAGATTTCTTCTATAATGTTTTATGACACAACCAATACTTTCAGTTCTTTCCCCTTTTTTGAGAAAAGGACACTACAAAGTATCATACTGCAGTGATTTTTGGAGAAAAAAAAATCTTTGGATCTTTGGAGAAGCCGGTCTGCTTTAAAAAGGAGGTGAACCGTTATCTTGGGGACATCTAGACAGCATTTTACTCTATGTATACTTTGCTACTTAGTGTACTGCTGTTAATGTCAATAGCATCTGACATAGATAAAACAAGCTACAATCAGGGAAAAAAGTCTTGGTACAATTATCTGTGCATGTCATTGATTTCGCACGCTTTCCCCGTTCCCCACTCAATGTTGATCCGAACACAAGGAGCATCTTCACATCCAACATTGAAACAGGGGTGAGGAAGGGGTGGTCAGAAGAGAAGAGTTCTTTATTGCCTTCAACTTTACCCACCTCTTACTGTAATTTCTAGTGTTTTAAATGGATGAATGCACCTGAAAAGACTCGAGCGTTCCAACGACTTTCTTCCCCGATTGTAGTTTTTAGTACCGGTATATGAGACAATACAATGTAAAGGAAATATCCACTGACCAGTTGCCCTCAATACTTTAAAAATTGTTCAATAAAGTAGAACTTTTAGTCCTGTTTGTCCTGAAATATACTTCAAAAGTCACATAATTTAGGTTTACATCAGCTTCATTTGAGAATGGCATGAATTGTATAATACTATAAAGTTTGATGTTTGAAAATTGAATGGCAACATTGCCTCTTGTTGTAAAGCAGAACAAGAAATTAAGTATCTGACTCAAAGTCTCAATTGGCAGTGCATCCTAACATCAAATGGCCACACAAATCGGACGACCATGGCCAATGACATGACAGATAAACACATTTTCTTGTTGAATGAACTATTCTCAAACCAACATTTGTCTTCTACTACTGTGAATGGTTGCAAAACTGTGTGAAGTGCAAAGTTAAAAACATACAGGCTTTATTAGTTTTAATACTTTGGTCTGGGCCAATTTACAGATCAGCTATAGCTCTTAACCATCAATGCACTGATATGAATCAGATACTCTTGTTCTTTTCTGCGGTTGTGATGCACAAAATTATTTGACCAGATCTATATTTAAACACGCTGAAGTGAAATCTGTTTTTAGATTGTGGCTATCCAATTTCATTAAATATAATCTTTAAATGGATCAGAAGGAGGGGTAAACATTTTTGTTTTCACTTATAGCAAGCAACCACTTAGTCACTGACCAGATTGGGTTCATGCATATGAACCCTTTTTATAATGTATCTGGATTTTGAATGTAAGTACATTTACATGATTTTCTAAATTGAAATTTCGTGAGATCTGGTTCAGTTTGGAATAAGATTTCGCTTAAACGTAGTCTAAGTTTAGCCCTAGTCTAAACTACATGCACCTTTTATGAACCTTAGTAACACTACATGGTTATGAGCCAAACCGCCACCATGATCCTGTAAAGCCATCACCAGCATGCTGTCACCAATCCAAGGCTTCCTATAGGCAACACAAAATTTATTGGACATTGAAAACAAAAATCCAGGGCAAGGGTTGCATTTACAAACAATTAGGCCATGCACCCTGGATTTTTGTTTATTTTGTCCTATAAATTTTTTATTTGCCTATACTTCACTTACCACTCTGCTGAACAAACTCGTCATATGTCGGTGGTAACGACCAATTTTTATCAACGGACATTTTAGATGTTCTTGAAGACTCCTGACGTGAACTTATTTTCCTTTCGGCGCGATTCGTGTTTCTTGATTCTTGTGCCATTGCAGCTGACGAAATAAACGTATCTTTGTTATAAATCGGTGCCTATAGAATACCTTACAATGCTCCCTAAGTGCATAGACATTATTACAATGAATATAACACACAAGGCACAAACACACCCATCCCTACATCATACGCAATTGGCTAGAGAACAGTGGCACATCCTCTCTGATCGTCTAGAGGGGTGGTAGGGAATCAGCCCCTTGCCTCCCCCTTCTTGCCTTCCTAAATTACAGGTTACATGAATGTACACAACATCCTTCTGTCAACTGACCACAAGGTAATGCCCCTCTAATACAGCTGTCTATAGGCCAAACAATAATTTATTGGACAGTTTAAACAGAAATCCTTGGTACAGGGCCCCATTGTTTATAAATGCAACCCCTTGCATGCATTTTTGTTTAAATTGTCCAATAAATATTTATTTTGCCTCTATAGTTGTCGCATTTACAGTTAATCAATATTAGTGTACACTGGGTTTATCACAGCGATTTCAGTCTCTGTCAGGCCTATGAGTCATTGGTCAAAATGGTCATTCTGAACTCGGCTAGCTGAACAATTTTGGACCTCCCAAATGCAACGATCTTTACAATACCACAATGCAATGACAGAGTCTGAAACAATTTGAATTGATAGGTAAGAAATCATGAATAAAATGTGCACTTCAAAGCAATAGTAAGATATATTTCCAGTAAAATCAAATTTGTAAATTTGATTTCAACATGAGAAGATTCCATTTGCATAATATCATGTAATGACAGCTTGATAAGTAGAGAAGAATGAAATTATCACATACTAAAAGCCAAATAATAATTTGGACAGTGTAAACAGAAATCCAGAGTGCAGGGCTCCATTGTTTGTAAATGTAACCCTTACCCTGGATTTTTGTTTTCATTGTTCATAAATTTTTAATTTTGCCTATAACATGTCAACTCTGTAAAAGGCTATCTACTTCCTTTGGTGTTCCTACAGAATAGATGGCATAAATAGGTCTATAATCTATAAACCTTGAAGTATGCAACAAGCAGATAATTAACACAGATAAACCAATATGCAATATGGGGAAATAAATAAGTCCATGTTTTTCAAATCATAAACACATATCCAATCTTGCTGAATATTCAGAAGCAATGTTTGTCCATGTGGTTGCAACAAAATTAGTCAAAAATAATAATACCAAAATCATGAACAATTCTGTACAAAAACATTAATATGCAGACAGCAGTGATTTAGTATTAATCAATCCCAATCAATCATTACTTGTCTCTTACAAAATACAAAACCACCAGTTAACAATGTTGCACATAAAAGGGATATGCTATGGATCTCATAGCAAAGTCTGATTGCTTGTTGCATACTTCAAGGTTTATACTATATAGAGTATACAAGTTGTTAACCACCTAGATATAATAACACAAAGCAAAACCATATCAACAGTTTTCTGTTGAGTACCATAGAGAACAGAGGTTAAATTTTCAATGATTTTTTCCATAAAATATCATGTTTGCAGATTTGCACTGTGTAAATAGTTGAACCAGATGGAGACTAATAGTTCCTATTTCTAAAACTGGGAAAAGATATGGCAACTTAAAAAACACAAGTTCTGGAAAAGGCTTGACAGGGGCTTGCTAAAACTTGTGGGGATAACCTACTTTTTTATAACTTGCCTTTTCCAAAACTCTTTCTTTTTTTCAACTCACCAATATCTATCCCTCTAAAACTATTGAGTCATGATCTGATGGTGCATATGTGATGTTCTACATCTATAGAATATAAAGGTGTTCATTAAGTTATCTATAGAATATGGGGATGTTCATAAGTAGAAGTAGAAAGTAGAAAGACATGTGCTACATGCAGTTTTTATTCATGCTATGTAGTTCAACGTAATTGATAAATATCATTAACCCTTTCGATCCGATAGAACGCCCGAGCGTTTCCAAAGGAGCTTACGAGAGAACGCTCAGGCGTTCCAATTCATATTGAGTATAAATTAATTCAGTATGGGCTATATACACCTATATTGCAATTCAGGATCGAAAGGGTTAAAGATATCTTGCCTGTTACAGGTTTCTAAAGTTTAGGATTAAGCAAATGAAGCATTAAATATCCATAAAAAATAACCATTATGCCGCCAAGAACTCCCACATAGATCTCCTCCCTGACGTTTGACATCTGCAGCCTAATTCTTTTCATGCAATTTTTCTCAAGTGTAGACACCTTGACTTTGCTGAATACGTTGGGTGTAGCGCATGGGAGAGAGATATAAGGTTGACTTAAGTCAGTTGATTTTTGTAATTTCATCAGTTTGCAAGGTTTCAAAAAAAAAAACTTTTAGAGACCTGTGACTGACATGTTTTATGATTCTTAAGATAAAATAAAAACAAAAGCAGATGTTTATGAAACTTTCCTGATATTAATTAATCAAGTTGAACTACATACCATATGAGTACAAGATGGTTCGCGAACCAGTAGTCTCGCCTGCGTAAGCGACCGCCTACTGAATTGACCGCCTACTTAATCATTCAGTTGTGGGGTGGATCCCAAGGGAAAGGTCATACAATGGGGTGACAATTGGCACTTTTGATCGCTGGTCCAAGACGAACAATTTGACACCTTAATCTTTGAAATCGGAAAAAGTTGAAAATTTGACCCAAGGGAAAGGTTGGATGACGGGGTCACCATTGACACTTTTGATCTCTGGTCCAAGACAAACAAGTTGACACCTTAATCTTTGAAATCGGAAAAAGTTGAAAATTTGACCCAAGGGAAAGGTTGGATGACGGGGTCACCATTGACACTTTTGATCTCTGGTCCAAGACAAACAAGTTGACACCTTAATCTTTGAAATCGGACAAAGTTGAAAAATAAGCAACATTTATGCATAAATTATACAAATTAGGTACTTAATTAGCATAGTTTGCGCTCAAATTGCAGCTGGCACAAGCGCAGCTCTATCCTCACCTACCCACCAAATTTCATGAATGTAAGGTGCACGGTTTGTAAAATATGCAATTTAAACCATTTTATGCATAAATTATGCAAATTAGGTACTTAATTAGCATATTTTGCGCCGAAATTGTTGCTGGATCCAGTTCCGTTCTGGGTCTACCCAGTCACCAAATATCATTAACGTAGGGCATGTGGTTTCCGAGATTTGCTCCGGAAAAAAAATTGTGGACGGCGGACGCCGGACAGAAAATTGGAATGCTATTTCTCTTCCTGAAAATTTTCAGGCGAGACAAAAACTGCTTAGCACATCTCCATCTACCTCAGGCCACAAACTTATTGAACACCCCTCATTTGATTGTTACCTCACACCATGTTACTAAAACTCCAACTATGACAAAGCAAGATGCTATAAGCTACTCAAAACTATGATGCAAAGTTAGTACCTATATGAGTAGTTGGTCCCACAGAAAGCAGGTTACTCGTCTCTCCAGCCACCACACGCCCACCACCACTGCTACTATC
>JXSR01S047047.1:1283-12015 GCA_000969725.1 Ophiothrix spiculata
AGATTTTATAATAGGCCTATATAGCCTAATTGACATTTTAAATCTTCCATTGTTCGTAAATCCGAGGAAGTTTTTGTTGTTTATTACACCAAGCAATTCAAAGGAACAATAGCAGGATTTGGCCAATTCAAACTGGTTATTAATCACATGAAATTAGACTGTGTTGATCGCACCTCCAAGTTAATCCTTTTGTTGAAAGTATAGGCCTATTAATCGGCAATTTACACATGCATCGATTAGGGCTAGGTCAAGTTTTCATGCCGCCATGCATCATTGTTAATGTCAATCAAACTTTCAAAAACATCCAATCGCTAATCGATGTATCAGATATCAGTTCTAAATATTAACATGATTAATCATGATTATGGCTTGTTCACAGGAATTGTTTAGGCTGCTAGCGGAAATGCACATGATTTTTTTTTGTAATACCGCTAGCGGAATTACGAAGCGGTGTTTACATTTCCGCGTGTTTGAATAAAAGGATCATGTCCCCGAGACGGAACCAGCTAGCGGGAATAGTTGAGAATGCACCAAGGAAGTTTGAACTTCCTTGGAATGCACACTCATAGGCTATAATTGCCGCGCGCTAGCTACGAGGCGGAATTACAATTTCCATGTGTCAAATATTAAACTTTTTTCCATTATGTATGGGTAGCGGGAATGCACATAATTTCTTGCATTACCGCGAGCGGAATTACGAAGCGGAATTAATGTTATAATGAAACTAGGCGGATTTGTTGTGCCTGCTTGCGGGAGTGCAAATATTTTATGGTAGTCCCGCTAGCGGAGATACGAAGCGGAACCGGTACTTCCGCTTCGCGGAAATGCAAGCGGATGTGTGCAGTACCGCTAGCGGTAGTGCACGGAATTATGTCAATTTTAATACCTGATTAAAATTTACATAATTCCGTGCACTACCGCTAGCGTTACTGCACACATCCGCTTGCACTTCCGCGAAGCTGAAGTGCCGGTTCCGCTTCGCAACTCCGCTAGCCGACACTACCGCTTCGCGGGATTGCACAGAAAAACATGCATTTCCACTCGCGGAGATGCAAAGCGGAGCTTCCATTTCCTCTAAAAAGAAACTTATGATGGGACTCAGAGGAAATGCACATGAAACTTCGCATCTCCGCTAGGGGAAATACTAAGTGGAGCCGACATTTCCGCTTTGCGGAAGTGCAAGCGGACATGTGCAGTACCGCTTCGCGGTACTGCAAATTTTGCTGTTCAAAAAAATAGTTCCCCTAAAGGGGAAGTACCGGTTCCACTTCGTATCTCCGCTAGCGGGACTACCATAAAATATTTGCACTCCCGCAAGCAGGCACAACAAATCCGCCTAGTTTCATTATAACATTAAACACGCGGAAATGTTAACTCCGCTTCGCATTCCCGCTAGCGGAAGTGATTGTTTCTCAGTGAAGCCAAAATATACCCTTTTTCGCCCATTCACACCCTAAATCGGGAATTTACCGTTACAGTTTTAACTCTAGGGTTTGAAAAAGTACCCTATTTCTTGAAAATGGGCCAAAATGGCTGTTTTTTATTCCCTACTAGTGTCACCTGATACACCCTTTGTCCTCAAAAACCCTAATTCACCTTTTTCTTGGCGGCTATGCCTGCAGCATTACACTTGAGTGCCGCCCCGGGCCTTTTTTTGTACATTGTCTCCCCCCACCCCCATCCCTCCCCTCCTCCTCCTCCGGGATATTTCACAACCGTTTGGGTTGGGACTTCAACCCCAGAAAACTATTTTCTTTCTTTCTTTCTTTGGTTGTGTCGGTATACATAAAAATGCACTTCACCAACTATTAAAACAGATTATTCTCATGGAACTACTTTTCTTTTTATTTACGCATGGTAAATATACGGGCGGTGCCACGGATGAATACAACATAAAATCTGAGTAAACAGTATATGTAAACAGGCAATCTATTGCGCCTGTTGCGCGTCATCCATCGTCTGGAATTTGCAGCGAAAGACAATTTTCGGACACATTTCGACCCAGATTTATAACCAAAGCTTGGGTTTTCACCCAAAGCAATGTATCCTGTTTATTTCAGTTTATTCTCAGGTAAGGTTATATTCCTACTTTTTCACTGAAGAGTAGTTAAGCTTAGACTAGTTCGAGAAACTGCAGACCTGCCGCCCGTACCGGTCATTTGCGGTACACCGATCACTCAGCCATGCATGCATGTCAGCCTAAGCTTCATCATGCTGCTTTCATTCTGCCGGACTCAGTTGTTGAATTAGAGAATAAAAGATTTACTGTTTTGCCTGCGTACTGCCCATTACTCAAAATAATGTACGCCCATCCATTTAATATGAGACTGAGACGTTGATAGATCATGACACATTGACAGGCAAAACAATTTATCGCCATCTTTTATTCTCATAATTCTTCATCATGTTCATGTTCTTACTTAGAGTTAGACTTGGACTTAGTCACAAATTTGAGACAAATTCAGTCTTTTATAAACTGATAAACCAAAAACGATGTAAATTATTGCCAACAACTATAAACATTAAAGGTGCAATTCATGATTTTGATGCGACAAAAACTCCGCCTGTTTTCCAGCTAAATTAGAAGAAGAGTACATTATCATTATAAATATATACTGAAAATTTCACTTGATTCCAACCATTCGTTTCCAAGTTACAAGCTTTTCAGCATTTTGAAAATCCCCATAGGCTACCATGTGTTGTAATAGTGCCTGCGTCACCTTCCGAGCTCACAAGAAGGTGACTAACATGTCCATTGACCTTCTCTATAGACGAATTTCATAAGTCAATATCTTCTTTCAGAGAGCATATAAATTTTCCAAAGGTATGCCAGTATATTCTCATTAGTATTTAACAACATATAACAGGCCAATATCAGCTTCAGTTGAGTTTAAATGCATTTTTTTGATAAAAGTTGGTCAAAATCCAAGATGGCGGCGACCATGTGCTTTTACAAAAAAGTTGCCAAAAGTTGATTTAAAAATTAGTCTAGTGTTTTAAAATACTTACGGTAGTATTCCAAAGGCATAATAGATCATTTTTGTATAGAATAGATATTGTTGAGTCGCCACATTTGCCTGTATTTCAATCATGTTCAATGAAAAACTCGTACGTGGGCAGGTTCAATACACTGTTGCGTGTCCCTCTAGTAGGAGGGACACGTTTCGGGTCTAGTGTTGTAATTACTGTCGGGGCCCCGACAATAATTAGAAAATGACAGATTTCTCACTTTTCTCAATAATGCAAGCACATATGAAAGAATGGTTTGGGGATCCTAACATATACCGCAGTTGACGATTCTGATAAGTTAAAAAACTCAATTTTGATAGAGGTGACCTTGAGGGTGAAAAGTAGATCATGAATTGCCCCTTTAAAGGTGCAATTCATGATTCTGATGTGACAATAACCTCACCTGTTTTCTAGCTAAATAAAAAGAAGAGTACAACATAAACTTATGATGAAAATTTCACTTGATTCCGACCTTTCGTTTTCAAGTTATGAGCTTTTCAGTATTTTCAAAATCACCATCTGCTGTGCTGTAATTAGTGTCGGGCCCAGACAGTAATTAGAAAATAATAATAAAAATAAAGGGTACTTTTAGGGCGCAAAATCTTCCGAAGAACTCAGAGCGCCAAACAAAACAAAACTAACATTCAGGGAAAGCAAGACAGAACAGGTGGGTTTTGAGATGACGTTTAAAAACAGGAAGTGTTGGAATACTGCGGAGTTTGTTTGGTAGGGAGTTCCATAGGCCTACAGAAGAAGCAGCATAGTGGAACGAACGTTCACCAGCAGTTTTTAAGTTTACCCGTGGAGTTTTGAGGAGTTTTTCAGCTGATGATCTGAGGGTACGAGACGGTTGATACGTACAGAGGAAGGAAGATACTAGGTATTGAGGTAATGTGCCATAATGACACATTTTCTCACTTTTGTCAGAAATGCAAGCACATTTGGAAGAATGGTTTGGGGATCGTAATATATACCAGTCAAGGATTCGTCCTATCTAAAAAACTCGATTTTGATAGAGGTGACCTTGAGGATGAAAAGTGGATCATGAATTGCCCCTTTAATATCATTGGAAAAACGTACACCCCTAACGCCTAATATCAAACATGAAATATTCCAAACCCAGTACTGTTCGCGCCGGATGTGTGTGTATACCTGCATTGCGCCGTCATTTTGAACGCACGACTCCACTACGTTTCACGCTGAACGCACTGTCATCTATCGTCTCATAATGGATGACCAAAATTCCTTATCAAGGGTGGGCTATAGAGGGTCATACATTATTAGATCCGACACGTATCCTTACTAGGTAAGGATACGCTCAAATCCAGTGACTTAGACTGTACATGAATTTCATAACTCAATTTCTTCTTTCAGAGAGCATAGGCCTATAATTTTACCAAAAGTATGCCAGTAGGGTAAACCGGGGTATAAAGGCCCGCTTTTGAGGTTTTTGCTAAATATCTCGGATCGGCTTGGAGAATCGTGGATAAAGTTATGTGGTTTTATCCACTACATGTCTGCTCTTTTTTATGCAAATTATGTTTCATGTATATTTTATTGGTAAGGTGGCCTTGAGGGTGATTATATTGGCGGGCCTTTTTACCCCGGTAAAGATTTTCCTTGGGGTAAAAAGGCCCGCATTGGATTTGATTAATCTGGTAACCATGGCAACCATATTACAGTTGCTATGATTTTCAAACAGGATTTACTTTTGTTTAAGCTTTGTTTGACAATATTTGATTTCATAACAAAAAATTTTCTCTTATTCATTCTCTGTGAGGGACTTCATTTCTTGTGTCTACAGTTTCATCGTAACACAATTGCTACTTGTGAAAATTCTACAAAATGCCTTCATAACTTCAAATTACTGTATTTAATTTTTATGAAATCAACAACCTTTTAATAATAGATCCCTTTTTAAATTGTTTTTATCATTATATAACATAATCAAATGCAAACCTAGATATGTTTTTCATTTTCTATGATTTTTTACTAAGTAAATGCAGTGATGTAACATACCGAAAAAAGCTCCAGGTGTCCATTTTCTTAGGGGTAGGGGTAACATTTGAGGTCATAACTATGTAAAATATTATATTCTGTGCAATATTTGGATAAATGTTATAGATCTAATAACCCCCTATTAAATTAAAAGGAAATTGCATAAGGAATTAAGATATTGTGGCTGCAACGGGTCCAAAGGTCAGATCCGAAGGTCAAATTTTACATTACTTTCGGTATATTACTCATTTTGGCATATCAAATGAGAGAAAACGTTGAAATACCTGCTACTTTTGAATAATTAATCTTTAGGGGTTCATTTTAACCCCATTCCTGAATATTATCACCATGAGGGGAGCGTGGCCGAGCGGTTAGAGCACGGGTCTCGTAATACAGAGATTGTGGGTACGAGCCCCGGGCCGGGCGGTTTTCGTCTCCTTGTTTCCTTGAGCAAGAAACTTTACTCTACTTGCTCCGTGGTCGGACAGTCACGTAAAGCCGTAGGTCCCCTGTACGAATAGACTCCTTCATGGGGTATGAATGTTATGCAAGTACTTGTATCATTGATTGATTGATTGATTGATTATAAAATATCTTTTAAATATTTTAATCTTTTTTTTAGAGGGTCGGACCTTTTTACCCCGGTGTGTTTTATTTTTTCTGGGGTAAAAAGGCCCACTAAAGAAAGTAGAATTATGGAAATACTAGTGTTTGTTTCATTAATCTAACTACAGGGTGTCCCAATAAACATTGTGCATGGTAACAGCGCTGATTTTCTCAGAAGTTAGGCACACCAGCGACCTCAAAATTATATATTCTAAAGATCATAGTTTTGTTCATCATCGTTGACAATTTCAAGAAAATCCATTGATGCAAACCAGAGATATTATAGATTTTGTCTACTTGCTTCATTTTCCTTCTGCACAATGGGATTCCTATGGTTAAGCATGTTCACAAAGAACATCGAAAGGGTCTTTGCAACATTGACGGTTGAATAATAGAGTGACAAAGTCACCATTCTGCATATATGAAGCCACTTTAGGATATGTTCCTTTTTCCATTTTTTTTTTCATTTTCTCTATGATTTTATCTATTCGAAAAAGTACACAAAGACTGTAAAACTAGGTTTATTGGCAAAAGTACTCAATGCTTCCCATATATTGTTTACATGCTAAGGGGAAGCTGGTTTCTACATGTATTTCTTCTTTTGGAAACTGAAAACTTAATCTAACAAAGAAAATTATATTCTTTTTATATAATTGCACCAAAAAAAAACCAGTTAGATGTCTTAGTTCCTCTTGCAGATCAAAAGCAGTGAGTCCATCACAGGGTACGTATGAATGGCAATTGGAAAAGGAAAAACTCTACGAAATATTTTAATCAAAAATCTTTGAAATGATCTGACTGCTCACATTGTTTTGAAAATTCTAACATCACCAAAATAATGTTGTGTCTTAATATTGAACAATAAAAATATAAATCAATCACATGATATTTGTGTTATTAGTGTTTTAATAGTTACGTTGCTTTTGATTTTGGTTATTTTTGTTCTATTCAGTTTCTGAGTGTTCTTCAAAGTCATGTTTAGTGTTCGTTTTTCACTTGTTCATTCTATTTTTTTCTGGTCACTAACATGCTGCAAATGATACAAGCTGACAAAATCAACGATATCTCTGGTTTGCCTTGATGGATTTTCTTGATATTTTTAGCGATGATGGACAAACTATGTGCTTTAGAATGTGTACTTTTGAGGTCGCTGGTGTGCCTAACTTCTGAGAAAATCAGCACCGTTTCCATGCACAATGTTTATTGGGACACCCTGTAATTCTAACTCTTATAATTACTGTTCTAAACAATAATCAATATAAGATTCAAACAATGAAACATAAATGACAAAATATAAACGAGTTTAAGTCTTGTATGCAAAACTTCGCATTGTCAATTGTTGAAACTTTATTTTTCGTTTTTCCTTCCGAAGGTCTGTGTACCCTTTATGTAAGTTGAGGAAATTGTTCTTACAACTGATTTTTGTATAATTGCACTTTTAAAAAATATATATTTCATTTAGCATCTCACCTTTATTTTTTTACTGGCAATGAACAAAAGTTTAGCGGGCCTTTTTATCCTGTGGGCCTTTTTACCCCGGTTTACCCTATATTTTCAGGTAGTGACTATACAAGACTAGTCGTGTATACAGATACCAAAACGTTATGTACAAGACCGTCTATATAATAGTAGAGTTACGTAAAATCAAGAGCAGTCGTATCTTTTTCGTTTAGTTAGTCTAAAAAGTATAAGGATATAAGGATAGAAGCACCTATAGTGTGTATAGGGGCAACGCCACTGTAATAAGTTCAGACTTTTATCCAATCTGGGAGCGTAGCGTCTTAGGTAAGAACTAATAAGGCTTAAAAGCAGAGCTGAGGAAGCGGTAGCGACGAAGCGATGGGGGTTACCAAGGACTAACCATCCTCTGTAGGTCCAATTTTATTTAGAAAAATCAAGGACTAATCATCCTCTGTAGGTCCAATTTTAGTCTTGTATATAGTGATTTGCTAAATACGCGAAAGACAGTCTTGTATATAGTGTTTGCCATATTTTCATAAGTACTGTATTTAACAACATATAACAGGCCTTTCTTTACCAGAGCAGTTGAGTTTAAATGCGTTTTTTTGATTAAAGTTTGTCAATCCAAGATGGCGGCCACTATGTGCTCTAACAAAAAAGTTACCGGTACCCAAATTTGGTTTAAAATTTACACTAGTATTTTAAAATACTCACAATAATATTCCAAAGTCACTGTGGATCATTTCAGTGAATGTTTGGGTCCTGCATGTAAACTTAGTTTACTAAAAATTGATGAAACAACTTTTACAAGTCATGACTGTACCTGAGACAATAATTATCTCAGACTGTACGATGTCAATTGACTTTCTTGTGACTCTCTCTTGAGAGTCACTTGTTGGGACTAGTCATACATGTAGTTTCAGAACATGCTCATCATTAAATTTGATGAGTTGATGGCTACTGATAACAAATCTGCACAAAAAATTGAAAATCTAAAATTTCGGACCTGCTTTGGCCAAAATTGCAATAAAATAAAAATTATCGCAATTTGAATAAAAAATCCAAGTCTTTTGTCATTTTTCATCTCACTTTTCACTATTTTATTTCAAAGAACATGTTTAATGGTGTAAAGGATCACAAGGAGTCTATTTTTCAAGGTTTGGTTAAATTTGCACTCTTCGTTTTCGAGAAACAGACTTTTTTTGTCAAAATCTAAAGCGAGGGCGCTTTTCAATAATACTCGGGTCATTTTCAAACATTGCAGGCTTTTGAGCCCCTACAATTAAAGAAAAAAGTTAAATTGATGCACATAAAAATTTGAACATTCTAGCTCAAACGGTTTTTCTAATGTACTAATTTTTGTGTTTCTCAAATTATACGGTTTCCAAGTCTAATTGAAATACTGTATACATGTAGGTCAACAAACTTTTTCACCATGAAATTTTGATTGAGACTGGTTTTTAACACAAAATTGACACTGCGACCAAACTATTAGCAATAGACCGTTCATATTTCTCGGGTGGATCAATTATTTAAAGACGTGGCGACTGACAGCTTGCGAGTAATGATGGAAAGCGCCCTCATGCAAAATTTTGATCAAAATTGTCCGTTTTGCAAAAACAAGAAGTCAAAATTTTACAAATCCTTCAACAATGTAATTTCTGGACATTGCTTCCATAACTTACATGTAAGTTCTTTACTGCAAGAAAAAAAAAAGTGCAATGATGAAAACATTGGATTTTTAAGACTGCTGGCAGTCCGAAACTCGCACTCTTTATTTTCATTTTTTTCAGAATTGGTATCAGTACGCATCAACTCATCAAGTTTTAAGGTGTGATGAGCATGTTCTGAAACTATGACCTTAAATATGACCCTCTATATACATGTAATAGCCCACTCCTAGCTAGGAAGTAAAATCGCACTCAGTGATTAAGTATTTTGGGTAGGGCCAAAAAAAATAAGAACTCTGTCTCAGCTTACTAAATTTAAAAGGTTAAAACCCTTTAAGCGCTATGCGGTGTTTTGGGGTTTTTTTAGTAAAAAAGGGCTACGCGGATGCGGAAATACGGTCCCCTAATTTTTTTTTTGTTGCATTTTTCGGCCACTATTTTTTTTTATTTCGGCCGCGATTTAACTTTTTTTCCAATAGTAGGAAAAAAGATTAAAAAAACTGAATATCTCTCAAAAACCTTTAAAAAAAAGAAATGCGCTAAATTTGGAATTTTAAAAGCTATGCGCGTGGGAAGCTGAGACAGACTTGTTTTTTTCTTTGGCCTAGTAGAACTGGTGTAGTTTAGGACCCTGTTAATAATAAGGAATGAAACTCACTAATTCATCAAGCTAAATGAACCAAAGTAAAGAAGCTAAAATAGTTAAAATGTTATCTAGACAACAAGGTTAATATTTAGGAAGGAGGGCACTGAGCAGGGCTTCGAATAATGAGGGAAATTATGGGGTAAAACAACAAGGACTTGACTAGGTTTAATAAAACAAATCGTAAAAAGTAAGGTACGGTACTAAAATTGTTGATTTTTGTCAAGGTTTTTGTCTCCAAACACTGTTAAAAATCAGGCATGAGAATCTTCCTGTTTTTTATGTGGCCAAATGTATGTGTTTTCCAGTTTTCTTAGCCTTTTTCCTGTTTTTGCCACAATTTTCCTGATTTTCTGATTCAGACAGGGGGGTTCATACATAGGTCAAACGCTGCTAAAAATCAGACATGAGAATCTTTCTGTTTTTTTGTGGCCAAATGTGTGTTTTCCAGTTTTCTATGCCTTTTTTCCTGTATTTTCCACAATTTTCCTGATTTTTCATGGAATTTCATTCTCATGCCTGTAAAAAATGCTTGCAAATTTCAGAAAACTCACCTGTATCGATGAAGTTCTGTTTCCGTTGATCCAAAATGTTGTTTAAATGTCGGAAAGATTGCTGAGTTTTCATAAAAGAGTGAGATTTTGAAGCAAAAATAAAGCTGTGATCGGCATATTGCCGAACAAACGCTCGCTGGTTGATTATTCATGAATATTGCGTTAAATTACGCGGTGATCAAATACACAAGAACGGAGACAATCGCGGAAGTCAGACTTTTGGGCCTAAAAATGAAGGTAAAATTATACGAAATTTTGTGTGTAAGTCTATGGAGAAAATGTTTTAATTCAAATTATCTCTTTAAATTCTGTCACTTGAATAGATATGAATATATGGTTGTGTTTGTAAGCAACTGATTAACAAAATACACTCTAAATAGTAAATTAGAGATCATGAAAGTGACGCTCTAAGAAGCTAAAATGGTTTATATTTTTTTCCATTGATATCTATGGGAAATAGGTAGGCAGCCATTTTGATGGACATGGTGAGCATATTTTTTTGAGAATTTGACAAAATCCTTCTTTTTGATGTAACTTTGTAATTACTTAATCTTAGAGAGGTGGTTCAAATGTCATTTTGTTGCTAATTTTGTCATCTTTAATTTAAAATTTACTTTTAAGCGTCCTATATACCGCGACATGATCTTGCATTATATAGATTAACCATTAAGTGTTTTATTTCTAGGTTTTATTTTTACAATACATGTAAAAGCTGTATCGCTCCTATTATGAACAGGGTCCCAAACTAAACCATTGCAGAATTTGGCGTACTTTTTGAGAAAAGTAAGAAT